>OZ005750.1:947500-1200000 GCA_963930835.1 Spongia lamella | reverse complement strand
TTAAAACCACACTTGACACAAATCAAGAGTTCAATATTTTGAACCATCGGTGCTACTTATCTTAAATATGAGCTTCCTAGTGTAATATCCATACTCAGTACAATATTTTGTTTCAGTATTTACTATTGTGGTTTGTTGAAAGATGCTATGCTATAGTATGATATGTGGGCTCATTTTGAGAAGGCCCAGAAACTGTGAAGTTATTATAAAGGTTGCATCAAAAAGTTATCCTTTTGTAGAGGGACAACAAACAAGATATGTAGTTCTCACAGGTGCATGTTTTATCACTAATAATTATATCTGTGCAAGCAAATAGACAAATTATAAAAATCTTGAATACAGTAAAATGGAGGAATTAAAGCTAGATTCATGTATTTGAGTATTCAGCAATCAAACATCAGTGAAATGTTTTTTGCATATCACAGGGCCATAGTGCTCACAGTAAGTCATTGGCACTGATGCATAGCATCATTGTCATGGCAGCCATGTTCTAAGCAGAATATTAAGGTGCAAAAAAGAAGACAAAGATCCCCTTGGATTTGGAAGACTGTCCCCTTGGTATGGGATAGCTAATTAGCTACCAGGGGGGGGGCATTGGAGGCACTTTGCCCCTGGAAATGATTTTGCCTCCTGAGTTAGGCCTCAATGATAAACTTGCACTTAGTTAGCAGCTGGACGTTGAAGTCCTGCCCCTTTCTTTATTTTTGAAAATCTTGATTTGCCCCTCCTGAATGTATTTTCTAGAAAAATCCCTAGCTACCCTCTATAGACATTTGCCAAAGCTACCATGTGATTGTGATTATTGTATTTAAAATATTCCTGAGCTGACAACCTACAGTAGTATCATCAATGTATAAAAAGTAAGAACTGTTGAGACAATAGAGCAAAAAATACAAAACTAGCAAAAATGAAGCCATTTATATGATGTCACTCAGAACATTGTCACAGAGCACTACTGTATATACAGTTGGAGTTCTCGTACAAGAACACCTTCATTGGCAAATGCTTCGTCACGACAAATTCGTGCCTCAATATCTGTATTAGCAGTCAGTGGTATCTGACGATAGAACCATGGCAGGCTGGGCTCGGAACAGCAACTGTTTTCACTGGAGCAGCCTTTACCGTCCCACACAGGATCAGTTGTGTAATAATTTCCATATGACGATACCCCATTCAAACTCCCAGATTCACAATAATACTTATCATGAACAAAAGATGGTGGCAATCGACCAGGATACTGAGAGCACGGACAGTTACTAGGATAACGTGGCAAATTATTAGCTTTATCACTATGTCCTATTCCATAGGTCCATACATGCTTCCTTGGAGTACCATAAGTTATAGAAACACCATCTACATATGGACCGTTGATTGATCGAGTAGAGAAATGGAAATCAGCAAATCCATCAGGAGATCCCTTCTGATAACCCACTACCATTCCACATACTCTACTGTATGGAATATTGTAAGTAGTGAAATGAGTAGAGTAACATCCAGCATTGTCATTAAGAGCTCTACAAGCTGCAACAGGACTAGTAATCTTCTTCCATCCATTAGGACAACTGTCTCCACCGGCAGCATTAATATCAGCTATCCTCATCCATCCCTTCTCTCCTCCACACTCTAGGATCATGTCACAATACACAAAACGATAGTGAGTACCAATTTTGACAGTGTATTGTCCGGATACCCCACGTGAATTAGGATTGTTATGGTAAATATCTGAACAAGACTTGCCAGGACAAGATGAAGATGAACCATAATTACATCCAACAACCAGATTGATTCCTCCAGCAATGATCAACAATGCTACAACACTCCATATTACTGACGCCATCATAAAATCATCAGTAAAAGTAAAAGTAAATTCGTGAGTAGAAGAGCTAGAGTTGGTGGTGCTTTTATACTAAACAACTCACATGGGACTTTTTAAAAATTAACACGATAGACAATTATCTGATAAACAGGCAGTAGGTATGTATGCTATTGGTGAAGGGATTATTACAAATAGAGACATGAAATTGTTATTGAAACTCATCCTTATTGAGGCACTTAGCAACACAAGTTTACAAACATAACTGAATGTATGTATGTACAAGATAATTCATTCATTCAGTGTGCTTGTAATGATCCCTTCATCATGAATAGCATACCATATAACTGACCGTTTACAAAACAGAAAACAACTAACAAAATATTTAAAAGTTATATTTTCCTAGGCCTCTACTCTTTCATTTACCTGAGAATGTATAAGAGCTAGCTAATAGTGTTGGTGACAAGCATAGAAGTTGTAATCGCTTGGTTTCCATTTTACCTGGGTTGTACAGTACAATTTAAGATACGTAGGTATGTACCTTTGCTTCACACTTTCATTAACTTCTTTTATCACCTTTGAAGGCACTACTTTTGACAATGGTCCATTAGGGTTGGGGAACTTACGTACCTACCAGATATATTAAAGTACTAATGTAACACCACACTTAAAATCAACACATGCATGGTACTGAGCATGAAATAGCTAGTGGAACTGATCGGAATCAATTGAGTGATTTAATTTTGAAGACTTGACAACACCATGGTTATAAAGAGAGAATATAAAAGCAGTAAGGTGGTATTATAAAGTCAGTAGTCAGTTTAAACTTACAATTAAACTTTACATGTGTTATTATGTAGCTATGTGTTCCTTATGCATTAAGGAGGTGGAAGGTATCTGCCCTTCCTAAGCTAGATCTTTCCTCCCCTAAAATCGCTTCAATGCCCCTCCTACATTTTAAAAAGTTTGATTCGTCGCTCCTAGCAACATTCTCTGGATTCAGCCCAGCTGGAGTCCTCATAGCTAGCTGTCCAGCAATGGACATAAAAAACTAAAGAAACAAGTAAATTAAAAATTGTAATTTTGTTAATTTCAAAATATTGAACAAGGAAGTGCTTAAACTAGATGCATATGGATTGTGAAAGTACCTAAACAAGATGAGAGCTTGTGATTCTATTATACTTGAGATCTCTATTTTGACTTCTGCATATGACCAGATGTGCTTCCTTGGGGAACCACAAGTTATGGAAACACCATCTAAATATGGATCATTGATTGAGGTTTTACGTACATAAGTTAAAAATCCATCAGTAGATCCCTTCTGATAACCCACTACCATTCCAGATACTCTACTGTATGGAGCATTATAAGTAGTGAAATAAGCAGAGTAACATCCAGCATTGTCACTAGGAGCTCTATAAGCTTTAGTGGAACTAGTGTCTCCCTCCATCCAGTGGGACAAACGTCTCCACCAGCAGCATTAATATTAGCCATCCTCATCCATCCCTTCTCTCCTCCACACTCTAGACACAATGCACAAACCGGAGGTGCTCACCAATCTTGATAATGTACTGCTGGGATAATCCACGTGAACAGGATTCTTTTGGTAAATGTCCAAACACGACTTGCCAGGGCAGGATGGAGAAAGACCATAATTACAGCTGCTAACAAGATCAATTCCCCCAGCAACGACCAATAATACTACAATACTCCAGGTCACTGATGCCATCATAAGACAACTAATAGTGATCGATCACAAGCAAGCATTTCTACTAAACTGCTCCAGTGAAGCCACATTTTAAAAAATTAATAAGCTGATAACTGTCTGATAAACAGGAGGTGCAGATGCAACTGTTGGGGAAATGTTACATTAGAGAGTTGAGGAAAAGCTAATGAAAAATCCACCTTTGCTATTTATGTGTACATGTACAGTTTACAAATAAAGAAAATGTAGTACACAACACATATAATATTATAAAGATTTCCTTAACTCGCTCTAGCTTTATATCATGATCCATTTTAGTAGTTTATAATTGGAGAATCAGGACGTTTATACATATCCAAACCAGATGCCTCTCAAGGAATGCATAGAACCCTATAGTTAACAAGTGCCTGTAGATGCCTGTAATGTCCGCCTGCTAGTGCCTGGAAGGTAAGGGTAGATTGATTCATACTACACTTATGCAACTATGCTAGTAATGCTACTAGAGTAATAAAATTTAAAAAGCAAGTAGGGATCAATCTCTCTGTGTTACATAAGAAGATTTTGGCATGAGAGAACACTAAAGATTATAAATCATAATACTGTAGTTTAATCCCTACTTTTGGCTCATTCCAGTAGGTTAGTATGAATAAGGAATTTTCATCAAAGTCAGGGTTTCTTTCAGGATTTTAGCCAAGGGGGGTCAAAAAGAGGTATAACGGGATACTGGGGGGGGGGGCAATGTGGTATGATCCTCCTGGAAGCAAACTAGGGGATCCAGGAATATACTCTGTGATCAGGAGCAAATAGTTAAAGTGGGGCCCTACTGTACAACAAGCTAAGTGATTGTGTTATTGTGTGAAGCACAATCAGCATGCGTAGCATGCTAATGCTAGGGGGGTCTGGGGGCATGCCCCCCCAGAAAATTTTTGAAAAATAGATGCTCTGAGATTGAATCTGAGGGTATTTCAGAGTCAAAATATTATATATTGTAGACTGCATGTAGAGTCAAAATAACTGTGAAATCAAGGGTTATCGCTAACTATAAACATCATTATGGTATGGAGAACATGGGCGCTACTAAAGGAGAGATTTAAAACACTTGAATTGATTCACTGTCAGAACAAAATTCCCAAGGGGGGGGGGCGAATGCTCCCCCCGCCCCCCCTGAAAGAAACCCTGAAAGTAGAGATTAAACTTTTATAAAATTATCTCATGGATAGGGGACGGCTGCAGAATGATATGGTGGGGTACAGGGTCAGCTGCAGGACGGCATAATTACTAGTAAAATTCAATTATTCTAGCAAAAGTATATGTACATATGTAAAGTTGACCAGCATGACCAATGATACCACTGGCCTGCTCATCTTCCCCCAAAGTATGATTTATGTAAACAAATATACTAAATTGATGGTTATAGCATCGAGGGGCAAGCCTGAGAATGCATGGAGGTGACATATATGCTAGCTAACCGTTTAATTTAAGAGTTAGCTGTATAGCTAGCTACGTAGCTATTACATATATAATAGCAGTTAGTGATTCTGATTGTCGAGAAGGAGACACATACATTGCCATAATATAGCTAAATGCACATGTTACACATGCAGCCATGCATGTCACGGTGTAGCTATGTACATATGCAAAAGAGTTAGTGTCCTATTCCCATATACCTCTAGATTAATCATGGTTGTTTTAAGGCGCTTTCATACTCAGGCAATGCCCATCAAAAGCATTGATTCAGCGTATTCAAAATTGGTACCAAGTAACGTTACAACTTAACTGAACAGGTTATACAGCATCAATGTCACACTACAATCATGAAAACCGTGGTCACATTTAGTGATGTCATAAGGAATACATGTGAGCAGGGACTCATCATAAGGAACACGTAGCAATGTAGGCGAATTTTAAAAATTCCAAAAACTAGTGATTTCAGCTAGCCTGTCAACAGGGATCAACCTAGCACCTAAACTGCATCAATCTTTCTGAAACTGTACCATCAGTGTATACTAATACAGTTTGACTATAAATTAACACCTGGCACTTACAATCAGAACATTGATTAAATGCCTAGTGTGTAAATTGGTCTGGCTAAGATGGACTAGTCCATCCATTCACAGTAAGTGGTGTATTGCCTAGTACTGTGATAGAATGCATCAATCATAACCCTGGGAATTTTAAGGTGGATGGAATAGGGACATTATGTCCTATACAAGAAATAAAATTAAATAACCAGTAATAAGAGAAGGCAGCAAACATGTTTATACTAACACTTAGTCAAACTTAAAACTTTTAACATGCTAGATAAACAGGCAGTAGGTACATATGCTATTGGTGAGGGGATCATTATTAGACAATAGAGATGATTCATCATTTGACAAGTTTACATATATAATAAGGACTCTGAGTCAGTCATGAGCCCAACAATATACAACCACTGAATATTTGCAAGTGCTATAACTAAGCCGACATAAAAGCTATCACCTAGCTGCAATAATATTTGAACAAACACATACATACAGTAGCAAATTGCTGAGCGTTAAGTGATAGTCAGTTATTTGCTAGCTACGTACTTGTTTCCTTACTTGTTGCAGTGATCCCTATCCTCTATCCTATGTATACGTATATATATGAGGTTACTGGGACAACCAGTAGACAATCGCATGTTCATTGCATAATTACGTATAAAACTTTTGTGGCAAAGTTGAGTTTAGGTTATAATTACATATATTATATTGTCATTTATTGCATTCAACTAACAAAATACAGAGGATATCGTAAGTTATAGTTGTAAGGTGAAACAGTGTGACATGCGTGTACATATGTATGCGTGTACATATGTATGCATATACATATGTGTACATGGAATGTTACACGTGGTATGTGTTTATACCAAAAATCCAACCAAATGACACCTTCTGTGTTCTTGTAACGAAGAAAGAAAAGCGAGGAAGGACAAAGGAACCACCATGACGCAGTGGATAAAAACGACAGATCCTTGGTGGTACGAAAATAATAACTCTCTTTTATACATACGAACACAAAGAAAGCTTGCTAGTTCACTTGTAAAAGTAGCGTTATTTGCTACTCTACAGAAAACGGCATAAACATTGATAATCCATCACGATAAAAATTTTTACTTGACATTTGGCCCTCTATCCACTATCACTTAACTCAAATACATCATGGAAGGCTTTGTACTTGCTAGTATACTTGACGCACAGCATAGCTTCCATGTAACTCTCTACTCTAATGCTACATCAAGCAATAAATTAATAGGATGTGGTTTAACTTACATAAGACCACTGCATTCTTATGCAATATAAGTGGGTTAAATAACTTAACACCACAACTCCCACTATACCGCCATAGTAGGGATCACCATGAAAATGTATGGCTTCCAATATTTATGTGCCAAACTAGTTTTATACTGTAGTCAATCCGTTTGTAACACTATAACAAAACTGTACCTTCGTTAAACTCCATGGAAAACCTAATGATACGATCTGTAGAGAGATTTTAAAATTTCGAAATCTACCAGAATTTCATCTGACTGCCTGTCTGCTGGCCGTAAGACCCACTAGCACTAGGAATATGGCTACAGATTTTTGACACAAAGGAAATCGTGTCCGATTTACGAAATTGCTGTTCTGCTGAAGATTCATCCACTTTAATGTTTCTTTTCATCCCTCACTCGTCTTCCTTTTTCTTCGTTTAGTTTATAGAAAGGCGAGAAAATTATGAAAGAAGGTGTCGATAAACTTGCACCTTCTGCTTTTGTCACCAAAACAGCCACTTACACACATGACATAATTAGTAATGCGCCCGCCGTTAAATAGTCTACTATGAACAGACGCGATGTTTTGCGTGTACTTTATTACATCGTGAACTATAGAGTATGTGCCGATATATAACTTAGACAAACATATTTTCGATGTTTTTCGAATGTATTTCACTACAATGCAGCTGCTCTACCAGCGTTATTAAAATGCGCCTGTAAAAACAATTAAGTAATGTTTTGGCGCCTGGAAGGCAATTACTTTTGCAAGTATGCTATAAAAAGCAAAACTAGAATATTTAAAAATTTAAAATTTAAAAAGGTGAGTAGGGACATAGATATTCGACCCCCAGGATTGGAAACACTGTTTATAATGCACCTATCAATTGTTTGCCCCACTATCCCCCCCTGGGGCACTGGGTGGGGATGGGTAGGGATTTGACAACGCCATTGATCAATTACCCTACCCTTTGAGCAGGTGAGGTGATCAAATCCCCACCCAATCCTTGTCCCTTACAGGGGATTATGTGGGGATTTGACAACTTCAAGGATCAAATTCCCCACCCTTGGGGCACGTCTTTCGTTCAAAACCGAGGAAAAACCCCCTGCCTTTCCCCTACGTAGCCCCAGGGGGGGATAGTGGGGGAAACAATTGATAGGCGCATAACACGTTCACTCCTCACCTACAGTCGTTGGAATGGCTTCTATAGACACTATCCAAAACTACGTAATCGTCATGGTAATATTCATGCCGCCATTTTGAATGGGGCCACAATGTTAACAACTGTATGGTAAACACAACCTTTATAGCCAGTGAATAAATGAAAGGGGATAGCTTCGGCCATACTAGGGTCTTCCTTTGGTAATAGTTACCCCGGAGGCTCTTAAGGTTCGCAGGTGAATTTCGGATATCGTGCGCACATTAACAAGCCCGAGAATATGCCCTAGGCTTTAGTATAAACAGAAATTGTAGCTACACGGGTTGTCTTAACGTTGTTCTACAATATGTTTTCTTGTAAAACCTTTGTAGCTACTACCAGGCGAGTACACGCTAACAAAAACAGGACATACCAACCTGACCGACATAATCACCGTTTCGGCCCTAATTCGCTTGTAGCCTCTTAAAACTTATGAAATGTTATCCTTGCCGCCAATATTATGCTTCCATAGCCTTTGGATTGGCAAAGAAGAAAGCAACAATTATGCGGCACTTCAGTATAAAATTATTAACTGGCCCCATTCAAAATGGCGGCCCAGCGGTTTCTATGGTTTTGAAAATATGGGCGTGGTTTTGGATAGTGTCTATTCTGACGTAATCGAATGCCATTAATACGAAATCAAAATGGCATTTCCTGAACTGACTTCTTCTGATACTACCGCCTATCGAGGATAGTATGTGCAGAGGATCTTCCGAATCGAATCGACAGTTGGGTTCACCATCTAATGATGATATAGTGTTCTGTGAATGGCTGATAACAGTGCTTGATGGAACTATTAAGCTCAATATCTGAAGATGCAGTGGTAAACAGAGAGCATTTATGGACCAAGTTGTACCAACTGCAGTCGTCTGTAGAATTCATGCAGAAACGGAAACTCTATCTAATGTCACTTTCTCTTCCCACACTGCCTGTGTTTTTTCAATTGTTGACTAGATTAATTTTTAGTGATCTTGTGGGAAAGCACATCAGCAATAATATTGTTGATACTTCTGTAGAAGCGGATGGTTGTGCTTTGACTGAAGAGGAGAATGCTGTACGCTACGTTGGAGGATTGCCATTGCTTCTGATCAGCCCTGGGCACTATTAGCATCAGGTGAGACTTGAATACCCGCTGAAGATGTATCAGGCATGGCCTGACAGATGCGACTACCAACTGATGACACTTCAGGTGTGGCCTGAACACTGACTGATGGCACGTAAGATGTCCTTGGGAACTATTAACAAAGCAATTTTCAGTTATAGCACATACATGATTACTTTACCGCAACCTTGCACCGAGCCGTCAGCATGTACAATCAGTGTACAGTAGAGACCTGCTTCTATATATTGCGCATCTGCCATGTGCTCCATCACTCTGGGCACATGTACCTTCTCTACCGAGCCCAATGCCAGCTGTAAACTACTGTTATTACCAGCTGCATACACAGTAGAGTGCTTGGATAAAAACTGAAAGCTGTTACCGGTAGAGTCACCTTGTTGACTGTCAAAATAACTGGTAACCTTTGTTGTAATCATGGACAATTTCTTAGACAAGTCAACCAGAACATCTAGTAAGCATGCAAAGCCTTCTTTAGGCTGTTCCAATGGAGAGAACTGCAATATATCATCATTGTTGGACTCTTCGGTAGAATAGGTGAACACCCCGTCAACTATGGTTTGCAACATCTCCTGATAAAAGCTCACTGATACCAACGGCTGCTGTGTCTTTTCACTAAACTTTTCTGTTAAAAGTTGCAACATTTCTTGAATCCACTCCATTAACTTAGACAAGCTTCCGTAAAGCAAACACATTCGCATCATCAACTCCAAAGCCAACTGTTTCTCTTCTGGAGAAACACAATCATCGGTGTATATTATCCACTTCAAGAAACTCCACAGCTCACTAATGCACTTGTTAAATACCTTTGGTATCTTCTTGGACAACAGCATAGCTGGATAACTCTTGATATCCTCCGACATCCTTTGTAAAGCTTGTTGTGCAAGATTAAACTTAGGTAGTGGTGGTAAGGTAAGAGTAGGGGCATGAGATTGCAGACAACAGGTCAAGCTTTCTTGCCATTTCGTTTGCATCCATGACTGCTTCATCAATGATATACAAATTTGAAGACCGTTGAGAATACCTGACTCCATCACAATGCTTTGTAAACTTTTTGATGACTCATCTTCTTCACGGTTATCTTTAGATTTAGTTCTGCCATCCTCAGTCTCCGTAGTACCAGCATTAATGTTGGCTAGATGATTCGTTGTATGATAAGTACTCTCTATAGCATGAATGAACTTTTTGGCCACTAGAACTCTCCTATACAATATAATCCAAATGACAACTGTAGTCAATATATGTTACACATGTATATATAGTCCAGGGATTATATTTTCACAAATTTTGTGAGAAAAGTTTCATTTGTGAAAATTTCTATACTTTACAATACCTAGTGAAGTCTACTTGATTTGTAAATATATAAAAACTTGTTTTGAAGGTTTCTGCAAAAATTTATTATCACGGAAATTTTGAGTACATATATATACAGTGTATATATGTAGTATTATACATGTATAAAGTGATTGTGCATGGGATGTGGTATTTGAGTATTCAGTAATATATGCATATACTTGTATAAAAAGGCTTACAGTACAAGCACACCACACACATGTGCGCATGCATGCACACACATACATTGCACATGCACACACACACACGCACGCACGCACACAACACGCACACACACACAACACACACACACAGCACACACACAACACACACACACAACACACACAAACACTACACATTCATATATTTACAATACCTGTCATTAAGTAGAGTACAAGGAGTTATACCAGCTACTGATGCTGCATTAGTAATACCATCCATCAAACTGTTGATCATATTATTGACCGATTCCTCTCCAGCTGACATCAGCTCAGGATATGCAAACTGCTCAGGTTTCTTCTTACGTTCGTAAGATATCTCCTTCTCCTTCTCTAGTGATTTGACATGATCTTGAAGTTCCTTCTCATTGGCCAGAATGCCACCAAGCTGTGTGATGTCACAGTCTACCCAGTGAGCATTAGTACTACTAATCCAATGTGTCTCCACATTGTTAGCCATCTTGTTCTATCTCCCTGTGCGTATACGAGACCACAGTGTAAATATGTACTATAATAACATTGACACATTTACGTATGTTACACCTTATATGTAGGAAGACGTAATTATTAAGAGTTTATCCTCCCCAAACTTTCAGCGTCTGAGAAGCATTACTCGGTATGATCAATCCATCAAATTTGTTAATTATTATCTGGCACACTATGCGGTAAACCAGATGTGTGCACAGGCTGTAAGGTTGGTCACTCCAATGCATACTCTACTTTTCAACGTTTTGTTCATACTCTGCCAATGTTGAACAGGCTATCACGCACACACCTGGGATTATTGTATAGTGCAAAGTCTGTATGGAAGATGAAATTAATATTTCAGAATCTACAAAGCTTTGATCATTCAGTATGGCAAATTTGCTGTGCAGGGCATGCACTGAAGCTGTAAATATATGTCACAGTGCTCTTCCTGTGCCCCATTCACCCAAGTTTTATTCTGTGCTATACAGTACTTCCACCAACATTCAAGAGTATTCTATTATATTCGTGCATGTTGAAAACTCAAAGCTTATTAACGCTCTTATTTCTCTCATATAAAAATGACGAACGATTTTATATCAAACGGCTAGTAACGTATTGGACGGCCCCTGACCTTTGTATGCACAAACAATGTATACTCTCCATAACAAATAAAATATACCTCTTCACTCCTACACATACGTCCGTGGAAAAAATCAAAGTGACCTATTCTTCACCTGCATATGTGACCAGGTCCTCCTCACGTATTTACGTACTTTACTCGGACTCGACCTGACACCGGTAAATCACGTGCATCGGTATCACAAGACGGACGACGGAGGAGTGCCGAGGTTAACTATCTATGGTCAGCACCAGTGCTTAAGCTAAATGTTTTGTTATTAGTCTTGCAACCCACAATGATTAATTTAACAGCTAAATACTTCATGCATGCTTTTAGGCGCTTGGATTCCCCGTATGGTATAAATCTCGGAGATGCATAAATCGGGGCGGGAACATTAAACCCCGCCCCATGCCAATATACAAGAAAAATCGGTCTGGGGCTGGCCATGGGCGGCAAGACTAAAAGCTTTCTATACTAGCATGAAGTCGTGCTTTTTTGCTATGAAACATAACTGTAATTAAGTTTCAGAAGTTTGTAACATTAGACCATTGCAAGCGCAGTGGTGGGTTTAGGGTGTAGCCCCACCTCCCTGCCATCTTTCAGAATATAAGAGCGGAAGGGGAGTGGATGTATTTAATAATAGTTCTGCAACTCTGCAAGTATTCCTGTAATCCGGCGGGTCAGGCACCACACTCCATCCAGCTCGCGGTCCTCACGTATTTGCAAACCCAGCCATGGATTGCATCGGGTTGGGTGGCCTGCATGTGGGTCTGGTAACGGAGATTTTTCCTTTCGCCCATTTGGTTGTTTTACTATAGATATAATTTCACTTGGGGTAGGGTAATATATCTAAAAATAAGCACAATTAAGTTGCTGGTATAGACCCTTGGTTCATCACTGTTGTTACTCTGTAGTAAAGCTCCTGGAGAGCTGCACCTCCAGACCTACCCCCTCTCAGAAAGTTCTAGATCACCACCTGGACTCCTAGTAGGCCTGAAATCCCTCTCCAAAATTTCTACATCTGCAGATTAGGAGTGCCGACCATATAGACAGACAGCAGAAAAGGGAGGGCTCAACCCATGCAGGCACTAACATTCCTGGGAATAGAAGTCGACACAGTGAAAATGGAAGTGCAGTCCCAGCAGAGAAGCTTCAGCGCCTCCAAGAGGAGATAAAATTGGCAGCATGGAATGGGGTCAGGGGGAGCAGAACTGCAGATACCATCCCGGGGATCCAACATATCTTCCATCACGAGATGAACCATAAACTGGTATAGCTAGCTAACTAGCTGATCATGTCTTTTATCGATAGCTATGTTGTTAACTACTAACCATGCATACTGTACAATCAAATGATCATATGTAGCTACATGGTTTTTGTTGGAATAAATTAATAAATAAATACTGCACATTTCCATTAATGTATTTGCTGTACATGATATGATTCTGAAAGTTAAAAAAATAGTCAAGGAAACTGTTATAGATATGGTGACTGGCATTGCAGTATGATATAATTTATTCTTTCATTGCTGTTAATATATTAAGCTTCAATATTAATCCTCAAAAAGATCTTTCATTTCTTTTAAGCTCTCGGCAATGTGCATAGCAAATCTCATTGAATTCTGTAACAATCAAGTTAAGATAATAAGCTTATTATTTAATCATACATGCCATAATAGTATATAGCTAGTACCTATAAAACTTGTATTATCACCAAATAACTCAATAATGTAGCTACACAATGAACCAACAGTTCAATGCTGTATAGCAATTTTTGCTACAGGGTGTACGTGCATTTTGTAACATTTTATTCAAATATCCAAGACACAACAATATAGAAGCCACTGCCTATTAATTTGACTATAGATTGGATGCAATAATGGTACGGTATTTGCAGTTGTGTCATATCCATTATGGCTTACAGTTTTTGGTGAGCTCTTAAAGCTTGAGACATGAAAGTAAATGGTGTAATCTCCTGGAATGATGTAGGATACACCATAACCATCTTCAGTAACCTATGCATGTGAGAAGTAACAATAATCATTACGCATAGTGTGCATACATACGTATGTCAATACATGTATACTAGTGCTGAAAGGAATAATCAGATATTCGGACTATTCGCTGACTAAAGGTTTTATTTTATTTTGAAGATCATTTTTACACTTTTTGTGATTTCTTTTGATATTAACCTGATAATAAGTTGTTTTATCAGAGGTATTAGGTCATTTTTATATATGGTTTTGGACAATAGATTAATCAGTATTCGTTCTAAGTGGGAACCAACTATTCGAATAGTAAAAATTGCCATTCGTTTCAGCACTATACACGTGCACACATATATACCACATCCACACACATATACAGTGTACGTGCGTGCATGTGTGAACACACACAACAAACACATATGTATGCACATGCACAGGCAACATACACACATACACACAAACATTACCGGTCCAAATCCCCCCCCAGAAGTTGCTCGCCATGGTTGGTCGTTATAGTTAATTTTTCCCAATTGTTGTGTGGGAGTTTGACTCGTGGACAATCTCCACGGTTCACTCAGTACCTGATGAACAGTAATATCACATACAATGTAGGTGGCTTTAGCGACATGTAGCCTGAAATTTTCGTGGCACAAATTTGCAAAAAAAAATTTATGAGAAAAGTTTCCTTTGTGAAATACACAGTAAACATGAGTCAAATTATGAGTTACCTGGATCATGAATATACTTATTTTTTAAAGATTTTGCAGAAATTTAGTCCATGAAATGATGAAAATTTCAGACTACACAGCACTATCGGTATATGCTAACTTTTTTAAGAAAAGGTGATTCTTCATTGCAATATCTTGACATTACATAGAGACAGAAAAGATGACGATCAATACCTGCAATATGTATTTTACCACTTAATGTGTTTATTTGACTTAACGTTAGCAAGTAGTTTTTAACATATCTAATAGACTATGAATATCATAAGTTATGCCCATAGCCACATGTACATACAGTAGAAAGGAATTAACATGTAGTAAAATGAGATGACCATGATTACATGTAAAAAATGTGTGAGGCCAATCAGAAGTAGCATTGCAAATAGGTATGTGCGACCAAAAACTTTGATATCAGTTGAGGCCATGAAGTTACTTATCAAAAATGTTTTTAACTACTTGAATGACATACAATAGTTCAATTATAACATATTTTCACAACTATGATTGGCTTTGTCACTTGGCCACCTTTATAGGAAGAAGGTGGCCGAGTGACAAAGCCAATAATAGTTGTGAAAACATGCTATAAAATATTTTATAGTATTTTGCGTGGGAGGATCAAAGGGCAAAAGTGTACTTTATTTTCCATAAAGCACTGTTAAGGTGTGAAGAGTGCTTTATTTAACCACCAACAGTGCTTTATGAAACTTCAAAGCTAATAAAGTACAGTTATGCATGGAACTCTTAACGCCTTAGTAAACAACTCATTGGAATGTGTTACATACCAGTAGGCTGTAAACAACGCGATGCAGCTAGCTTTTTGTTTCCAATTCATTTCAAGGCGTCTTGTACAAACCAACTATCTTGTTAATACAACACAAATATAAACGAGAGAGAACACGATCTAGCTGCAAGTGATGTGATAATATAGAGTAAACTTACTCGGGTTACCACCACTGACGGTTAAGTAAGCTTAAATCAACCAGCGAGCGCGTTTGTACCGAAGCATTAGTCTTGAAAATTCTATAAAACAGTTAAAGCATTGCCTTTCTCGTGCTATACGCGAAATAAAGCACTCGGCTGCGCCTAGTGCTTTATTAGCACCTCGGCCGCACGCCTCGTGCTTTATTTCACGTATAGCACTCGCGGCAATGCTTTAACTAATATGTATGTCATTCAAGTAGTTAAAAAGATTTTTGATAAGTAACTTCTTGGCCTCAGCTGATATCAAAGTTTTTGGTCGCACATACCTATTTACGATGCTGCTTCTGATTGGCCTCGCACTTTTTTTATACCCAGGGTGCTTTTGTTTAGCATTATTGTAAACCGATATTACACATCAGACATAAAAATATTAACAAAAATAATCCTGTAATCTGTAGTTCTGAACAATCAAATAGTCATAATGTTACTTTTACATGTACGTATTCCCTGTTCCTATTTAGAAAAACCAGTATTTTGACTTTGTCTGGATCAAAACAGGTATGTGTAGGTACTACAATATTACAGCGCAGCTGAAAACATGTTCAGATTCAGATGTGGGAGGAATAGCCAAAAGCTTCTTAGTAAGAGGTGCTAGATTAGGAAAATGGAGACCATGAATTATAGTGTCTTCACTGGGTTGTTCGCCTTCTGGCTCTTCTAAATCCTCCGCTGCTTTCCGAGGAACCCATCTGAACATATGAATGGCTAGTTTTCTATTAAATGTGCACGCATGCCATTGCTTTGATTGGATTATTGCGTCAATCAATATCACGATATTACCGAGATATTGCCCAGCACTAGTAACATATGACTACAGCACATGCAAACATGAGTGAAGATGATTTCATTGCACATTCTTTTTTTACTAGATAAACGATGGTCAGAGGCTATCGATACTGTATTTACAGAGAGGCTACTTTGACGATAAATGGCCAGAACCTTTCCGCACAGCTGGCAGCACTTATCGATTAAGAATCATAAGTATTACACTTACAGTATAGAAGAACTATTATGTCAGCAGGATGAAGATATACTCAACACGATCCATATACCGCTAAGTCTCCCACATCTCCCTAGAAAGATACTTAAAGACAATGTTACTCTCATCTTCTAAGTATCGGATTAGTGCTGAAAACTGATTCATGAAAAAACTTTCGTGGTTCCATTTAGATTCACAAAAATCACACAAGTTTTGTACCTTGAAAGTTAATTTGGAGCTATGGAGTAGCTACAAGGCTAATTATTTTGTAACAGAAGAATTTTTCATAAAAGCCATCATTTTAGTACCCACAGTAATAATACGTATGAGCATCTTCAGCAGCTATAAATCTCTGAGTGAGAGGTGTTAATAGAACCTTTGTAACATTGACTAAAAATATGTTTGTAAGACACTTGTATTAGGCATTCTTAGTAATTAGAAAATCACTAGCATTTCAATTTTGTGTCATTAATTTGAGCTCTGATTTGTCAAATCAGAGACTGTCAAGTCGTGCATTGATCACTCATTCACTATAATACACAGTGCACTTCTAAATACTTTAACTATTAACTATGTATTTGGGACATTTAAAAGGTCGGCTGGACAAGAATATGAAGACTTGTACTGTAGCTGGCATGGAATTATATTATAGCTATGGATAAGTACGTATCAACAGCTCCATATGAACATTACCTTTACCAATCATGGCCATCCTATACATGTGCTGGTGTTTCATTGTAGCTTCACGTAATAATCTTCTCTTCTCTTTATTCTGAATAATAAACAAACAAAAGTACATGTAGTTATATCCCACTGTATAAATGGATCAAGGCTCCTACTGAGTATGTCTTACACTAGAATGAACTTTTACAAGCTACATAGCTACATGTAAAAGTTGATCACAACTTATTCAATTTTGTCATGTTACAAAATGATCAACATACTGGACAGTTGTGATCACGCATTGCTCTAACAAAGGCAGCAGACTCTACTGTAGCTGATCGCACTGTCTCTGTTCTACCGTCCCTGAATAGCCTGGTCATGGAGGCCTCGTAAGTCAAACACTGTTTTCCATTATCCTGCAAGACATGACAACACATCATCAGATAAACTAACTATTGTTATAACCGTACCTTAACATACGCCAATTGGAGAGCCATCTGTATAAAGGCGTCAGGGCTAAACATAGTAAAGACAGTAGTTGCTACAGTACATACACTGCTTGTACTGTACATACGTATGTTAGTCATTGTATTATAAAACTGACAACAAAATTTGACACATATTCAAGTATATCCTTTGATCAAACATATATATGTACAGGACAAACCTTGTTTTGAGCCTTTTGATTACTCCTTTACCGAATGCCACGTGCTCCATCATGTATAAATCCAAATCGTTAACCTTCTCTTGTGCTAAGTTAACTGCTTCATTTATAACCTTCACACACTACAACATAGATACTATAACTGATGACCGCATGTATTGTTACTGTCCTTACAGGTGTATGAGGTCTATATGTACAGTATTCTCCCCTATGTGCATGTAGTGTGTGTGTGTGTATGTGTGTGTGTGTGTATGTGTGTGTGTGTGTGTGCATGCGTACATGCGTGTGTGTGTGCATGCGTACATGCGTGTGTGTGCATGCATGTGTGTGTGCGCGTGTGCGTGTGTGTGTATACTTGAGGTGTATGTATACACAAATCTAATATACATATGAAGATGTGTACTACAGTAGAGCCATTTGATACAGTAGAGTCATGCTTGCACATATTTCCCCTTGGAAATTACCAACCTCTTCACTGAGTTCCCAGGTCAATCGCTGAGGCTTGGGCAAACTGTCATTCACAGATCCTAAAGCATGACCACTCCCATCATACCCTGTTCTGTGCTCCATGTCTGAAGAAAACTCAAGTAAGCAACCAATAATTGGAGCATCAGCCCTATGGTAAGGATTCAGATAACAAAATATCACTATTGATATTCATACCATGAGTGTTCAGTATTGATACCAAGATAACAACTAGGATAACAGATCATACAAAATGATTTGTCAAAATAACGGGTCCATCCTCGACCGCACAGAAGATCTTTACAATAGATGGACATGTTAACATCATCCACGTCCTCAGGAATCGTGAGGTCATTGTCATCATCCTCAAAAATAAGTACAAACAAAGCAGTCTCGATGATGGATAAGGATGCTTTATTTTTGCCAGTAGAGAAGTAAGTTTCCCTATCACTCGTCCATTTATCCCTACATGAATGTATGGTGATGATGTATAGCTGGAAAATGTCATTACACACACACACGCACGCACGCACACACACACATCACACAAATAAGGGTCTGGTATCACTCAATACAATGTCAGGTCCATGGAAGCCATACAGAGTCGCAAAACAATTGGCTCAATTTAATGATCTTAAATGGCTTCCTCAATGGTGGACATGTTAATCTCGAATCTGACTGGTGACTTCCAATTTTGGAAGTCTGGACTCGGCATTGTATTGGATGATACCAGGCCCTTATTCATAGGGTCTGACATGCGAGACTAACCTTCACGTGTTGCAAACACATATATTTATGTAAATACATTTTGTTATAGAGATTGTCACAGTGCAGCTAAAGTACCTGTTCTGTGAGGTGAGAGCCATCATGTACCTTTCACCCGGTAACACATCATCAGCCTCATCATCCAAAATATACTGGAACTGTCTACCAAAGAACACAAAAACTAAAATATACATACATAGAGTACAACATGAATACATGCATGTACATCCTTACCATAATTTCTATAAGTGATTGGCAGTCAGTGCCCAGTATAACATACACATAATATAGTATGGTACATTTTATCATAGAGTGGGTCTTTAAATTTGATGAATTGACTAAGATTTGGTATTGTATGTATTGTTGTATTGTTCTATTGTCTGCACTGAATACTGTCAATTATTACATGGTCACAATTTCAAAGTTAATGAATCGGTCAATTTGTCAAATAAAATCTTGTCAGTAATACCGTACTGCACTCAACAGTAAAGTGTACCGGTGTATTAGCTGATCTTTACAGATGGACACAGCCTTTTCCAAAACTATAACTTTTACAATACTAAAATGGTTGCGAGATTTAAAGTTGGCAACCATACAGTGATTGGGATGAGCCTGAGCAAGCCCCACATACTGGAAATGTAGTGTATGTGAATTTTGTCTGTCTGTCTGTCTGTCTGTCTGTCCATATGTTCGTGAATACAAATGTTGGAGTACCTTTGATTGTTGGTTGCAGTACTGAAGACGTGTTTTATGCACTTCTCAACGTTCAACAAAACAATGTGTCAAACAAATCAACAATTGATCGTTTATAATAGTGTTATCGTAGCTAGCTACAAGAATGTGTGCGTGTTGTGGATTTTGTAGTATCTTATATATGTAACAGCTCAGGCTGTTATTCATAGTCAGCTCAGGCTTACCCCTACGTGTAAGCATTTTGCGTAAACAGTCACAAATAATTATGATGATCAATACAATTTAAATGTGTATCTATACATGTGTAACACTTTGTTTATTAACACGTATTTAGGAATGTTATTAGCTATATAGTTATGACATCATTGTAAGGGAGTATAAATACTGGACATGTTGATAGTTTAGTGAGTCTCTGCATAATACCTGTCTGTATTAACATTGTCAGTGATTAATTTATGTTAATAAGCATTTATAAGACAGAGGAGTGTTAAACTTGGGGGCTTGTCCGGGGAGAAAAAAGTGAGGAAAACAAGAAGTGAGCTTTAAGCGACAGTATCAGTATTAACAGTCCTTACTTCCGCGACCTTTCGTACCAAAAGCTTGAGTTATTGGCTACAGTGATTTATAGTAATTGTCGTGTTTAAACTATGTCTGCAGCTGTTTTAAAGAAAGAGCTTGATAGCGTTCGGGAAGAAATAAAGGAATTAAAGAAAGAAAACGAAGACTTGAGAGCTGAAAACAAGCAGTTATCTGAGGAAAATGAACAAGTTAGTGAGCAAAACAGAAAGCTTTTGGAGGAAAATGAATCCTCTGCAAGTAGAATGGAGCTTTTACAAGCTGAGTTGTCCCAGAATCAAGTGTTTAGTCAACAAGAAATAGAGCAATTGTCACGTCGGTTAGATATGTTGCAGAAAGATGCAGAACTGGAACGACTTCGTACTGTGGATGAAGAAAGGAGAAAGTGGGAGACAAAAGAAGACAGACTTAACAGGCAGCTGGATGCAGCTCTGAAGAAACTAGAGAGAGCTGAGGAGCAAATAGAACATGTACGCCAGTGTGAAGAACATGCACTGCCGCAGTCACATGATGAGGCTTCGAATCATTCTGGACTGGTTGTACCGTCACCTGAACCAGAAACTGAAGTAACAACTTCACAAGGATCTCCTTTGCTTTCATCAGAGCAGCCATCTGCACTGACGCCATTGTCAACCCCACACTCAGCAGAATCAGTCACAATACCAGGATTGAGCAGTGTATCCAGTTCGACAACCATGATAATGTCCCACTCAACGCAATCTTATCCAGTAATGTTATCAGGATTCAATAGTGTACCTAGTGTGACAGACCTGATGACGTCTGACTCACCACAGTCTCCTGCGATAGTTACACAATCAGCAGTAAACTCACTGCAATTGCCAGTGTTCTCCATGGCAACTGTGACAACTCAGAGTGAACAAGTAATGCCAACAAGGCAATCCTACTCTCTGATAACAGCACCATCTGTATCATGGACAGGGCAGAGACCACCCTTTTCCTGTGGCGCCAGGCAGATAGTGACTCCTGGACATACATTTGGTAGAGACTTGAACACTCATGACAGAGTGAGTGCCAGCACACGGAGTGCACTTTTGTCGAGTAGTGATCAGGGAGCAGTCGCTTCCAGCCCTTTAAATCTTGGGGTGTTTGCTAATCAAATTCCACCTATACCAAAGTTCTCTGGAGAGGTGGATAATGGAAAGGGAGATTTGGAAAATTTTACTGACTGGAAAGAAAGATTTGAGATGGTAGCTGAAGCTTACCATTGGGATGAGCGTACTAAACTTGTGAATTTAGTTACCAGGTTATGTGGTCAAGCTTATTCTTTTTATATAGGTCGTGTGATGGAAGTCAGCGATCGTGTTATGCAAAACTCGTCGAACAGTTGACACGACGTTTCATGCCAGTCAGAATTGGAGCAGTACAAAGCAGTCTGTTCCATGATAGGCGACAGAAAGAAAAGGAATCTGTCGATGATTATGCTCAAGAGCTGAGAAAGCTGTTTTACAAGGCATATCCTCAGGCCATGCAGGGAACAACTGACTTGGAGGATATAAGTAAGAGTATACTGTGTAATCAGTTTGTAGCAGGGCTACTACCCGATATTAAAATCAAAGTAGCCGGTACTGAAGGGAGTTTTGAGACCTTGCTGACAAAGGCTAGGTTTGAAGAAGCAAAACTTAGAGACCTTGGAAAAGGTGAACCTGTTCCTAGCAGAAGGCAGAACTTGAGATTTAATGTAGGAAGTGGAAGGCAGCTTCCTTCCAATAGTGGTGGTAATTCCTTGCCTAACACACGCTGCTATAAATGTGGTTCTTTGGGCCATATTGCTAGCAATTGTCCACTGAAAGGGAGAAGGAGCAGGGAGAGTCAAAGGCCAAACCAGCAATCAAATAATTCTGGTAACAATAGAACTGTGAATAATATTGTTGCAGAGGGCAAAGAACTACAGCCGGACAAAATTGAACTGAAGAAGGCTAAGGTAGCAGAATTGCAAAAGGAATTGCAAGATGTGGAGAGAGAAGTGGCAATGGCTGAACAAACAAGAACAATGCATGGAATTACATGCCCTGAACAACAAGGTGTCAAACTAGGCTTAGCACCTACTACAAAGGTAAACTTTGAGGGCATGAATGTGCAGGCTCTTTTGGATACAGGATCACCTGTTACAATTGTTTCAGCTAAATTTCTCTTCCAAGCTTTGGCTAAACATCACCCTCCTGATCAGACTATTGAAGAATGGGAGGACAGTGTTAGAGGAAGACTTCAGTATTCCAGTGTGAAACTTAAGAGTTATGGTGGAGGCAAGCTAAACATTATTGGACAAATTGAAGTCAAATTGGAAAGAGGTTCGAACCAAACAAAAGCTGTGGTGCAAATTCAAAAGGAGGCACCAGTACAACTGCTCATTGGCACAGATTTGCTTTCTTCTCTTGGGGTTCTCTTCCTGTTGAAAGAAACAAAAATGGGTCAGAGTCAGATACAGTATGACCTGCTTCAGAATACCACTTTGAACCTACAGGCTACTGAATTTGTACCAGCCATTGAGGAGAAAGTTAATGTTGAAAGGCAGGAAGCAACCAAGTCAACAACTATTTTCAAAAACAATACAGAAGGGAAGGAATGTGATTCAGCAAAAGTATTTGGTGAAGTATGCAACAAAAACAACAGCCGCCAACCTGAAATCTCAAGTTTTCAATCTGGAGAAGTAGCTATAGGCACCAGCAACAACAACTGCCAACCTGAAAATTCAAGCTTTCAACCTGTAGTATTTGGCAGAGTAGGCAGCAGCAGCAGCAGCAACAACAACAACTGCCAACCTGAAAATTCAAGCCTTCAATCTGGATGTCCAAGAGATGCAGAAGAGTGTGCCACTGTACATATGTTGCAAGCAGTCAGACTTCCTGGAAGACATGAAAAGTTAGTGAAGTTGAAGTTCAACCAACAGCACACCCTCAGTACAGCAACTAAACACTTGCTCCTGGAACCAGATCAGTCGGTTTTACACCAATTTGGACTTGATATAGAATCAACTTTATTGAATCTTGACAAAGATGGTTGTGCTACTGTACCTGTTTGTAACTACAATATGGATGCTAAACACCTAGATAAAGATCAAGCTGTGGGCAAGCTTTATCCAGTAACTCTAGGAAGATCTGAATCATATGAAGTTTCAGAGAGAACCCTAGAACTGCCTGAAATAAGAGCATTAAATGCTACTGAGAGTAGTTTAGTTGATGAAAGACACTGGGAGAAATTGTGTCATGTTTTGAGAGTGAGCAATGATGGTAAACCTGATGCCATCACTGGTGATATTGGTAAGTTTTACCAGGTGTTAAAACTTTATGCAGATGTATTTGTGTTTGAGGATGGCCAATTGGGTTCAACAAATGTTGTCACACATTCAATCAATACAGGTGATAGTCCACCCATTAAGCAACCTGCAAGGCGTATACCTTTTGCTCTTCGCAAAAAGGTAGAGGAGCTAGTTGATGACATGTTGCAGAAAAGGGTGATACATCCATCCAATAGCCCTTGGGCAAGTCCAGTTGTTCTCGTTGCCAAGAAGAATGGAGATACAAGATTTTGTGTGGACTATAGAAGACTGAACTCGGTTACGAAGATGGATGTCTATCCTCTACCCAGAATTGATGACATGTTGGACTCACTTTCTGAGGCAGGTGTGTTTTCTACATTAGACCTGGCCTCAGGATTTTGGCAAGTAGAAGTTGAAATAGCTTCACAGGAGAAAACCGCTTTCATTACACACCATGGTTTGTATGAATTTGAGAAGATGCCTTTTGGACTTACCAATGCGCCAGCCACATTCCAGCACTTGATGGAAACTGTTTTGGCTGGTCTAGTGAGGAATATATGTTATGTATACCTGGACGATATATTGATCATTGGGAAAACCTTCAAAGAACACATGGAGAACATTGCCAGAGTACTGGATCGACTACACCAGGCAGGATTGAAGTTAAAGCCTAGCAAATGTCACTTTTTACTGAAACAAGTTCAGTATCTGGGACACACCATTTCTGATCAAGGAATTTCACCTGATGCCACAAAAATAGAAGCTGTTAAGAACTTCCCAAAACCAACTGATCTAAAGTCATTAAGGTCATTCTTAGGCCTTGCTTCCTATTATAGAAGGTTCATACCAGGATTTTCTGCTGTTGCAAATCCATTGTTTAAGCTTACTAGAAAGAACGTGAATTTCTGCTGGAGTGATGCTTGTCAAGAAGCTTTTGACAGACTTAAGCAGCTACTTATTAACTCTCCATTGCTAATTTTTCCCAATTTTTCACAAGGATTCGTGATGGAAACAGATGCTTCTGGAGTGGGGTTAGGTGCAGTGTTAGCACAAGAGATTGAAGATGGAACACTTCATCCTGTGGCATATGCTAGTAGAACTCTACAGCCACATGAGCAGAACTATGGAGCAACAGAGCTAGAGGCACTTGGAGTGGTTTGGGCAGCTAAGCATTTTAGACACTATTTGTATGGACACAAGTGTGTAATTTTCACTGATCATGAAGCTCTTAAATCCCTTCTGAATACTCCGCACCCTTCCGGTAAATTGGCCAGATGGGGACTGATCTTACAAGATATGGACTTGGAAATCAAGTATAGATCTGGAAAGAAAAACAGTAATGCTGATGCACTCTCTAGGTATCCTATTGATGTACCTGCTATGAAAGATACTGCCGTAGAAGTGAGTGGAATTGTAGCAACCCTTGATTCCAATGGGGAAGTTGAATCAAAGGACGGGGAGAGCACATTACATGATCGACAAATGTCTGATAGCTCATTGAAGATCATTGCTGGTTACATCTCTGATGGTAAGCTACCAGAGGATGAGAAAGAAGCACATCACTTGATTCTGAGTAGTCAGAGGTTCACAGTGTTAGATGGAATCCTGTACCACATAGAAAGTGACAAGACACTCAGAGTAGTTGTTCTGCAGGCAGATAGGGAGCGTTTATTCAATGAAGCGCATGCAGGAACCTTTGGAGGACATTTGAGAGGAGCCAAGATTCACAGTCAGCTGTCACGACACTATTGGTGGCTGAAGATGAGAGCAGATATTGAGAAATGGTGCCGTGGTTGTTTAGTTTGTGCCACCAGACATATTGGACACAAAGTTATTCCCCCATTAACCCCTTTACCGGTTGGTGGACCGTTTGATAGAGTAGGCGTGGATGTGTTGCAACTTCCAAAGACAAGATCAGGAAAACAATACGCCGTTGTATTCGTAGATTATCTGACCAAGTGGCCAGAAGTGTTTGCCACTTCCAATCAGTCAGCCTATACTATTGCTAAGTTACTAGTTGAAAAGATTGTGAGCCGACATGGCGTACCCTCACAGCTACTGTCAGATCGTGGAGGAGCATTTTTGTCAAAACTGTTGCAAGAAATTGGAGCCTTACTGGGATTTCATAAAGTCAATACTAGTGCTTATCATCCGCAAACAGATGGCCTAGTTGAAAGATTTAATAGAACTTTGATTGATATGCTTGCTAAAACAGTTGAGCTAAATGGCAAGAATTGGGATGAAAAGTTACCATTTGTGCTTTTTGCCTATAGATCTACTGTGCAAGAGTCTACTGGTGAGTCACCTTTCCGACTACTTTATGGTCGAGATCCAAAGCTACCAACTGAAGATGCTTTATCCAGCCCAGTGGATCGTACACAGATTGATTTGAGTTATTACAAGACAGAAGTTAGCTCAAATTTGACTGAAGCCTGGAAATTAGCTCAAGAAAGAATAAAGAAGGCACAAACACATCAAAAGAAGCAGCACGATAAATTTATTAAGAACAACAAGTTCTCTGAAGGAGATATAGTATTTCTCTTTGACCCTTCACTAAAATCTGGGAAAGCATACAAGTTTGCAAAACCATTCCGTGGTCCCTACAAGATAGTACATTTAGTGAGCGGTGGAGCTGAGATAATATTGGTTGCAAAGCCAAAGTCTAAGCTGATTCGTGTTGCCTTCAACCGACTTCGACACTGTCCAAGAGAGATAAGTAATGTTACTGATTCTGAGCCAGAACAGGCCCAATCTGAAGAACGTTTGAGGAAATCTGTTGATACAGCCGCTCCTGCGAATAATGTATCCACTGATGATGATCCAGTTGATGAGGTGCATACATCCCATGTTCCAGTAGAAGAACCGTCTGTAAGTGTGCCAGTGGAGGAGTCTACTATAGATCATCCAGTTGAGGTCTCTACTACCGATGTTCAAGTTGAGCAAACTATTTCTAATGAAGATGAGGCAGGCGGAGATGAAGGGAATAAATGGAAAGATCGTCTTCGACCCAGGCAAAGGAAAAGAGGTCGCCGAGGACGTGCTCCCTAAGGACGGGGACATGTAACACTTTGTTTATTAACACGTATTTAGGAATGTTATTAGCTATATAGTTATGACATCATTGTAAGGGAGTATAAATACTGGACATGTTGATAGTTTAGTGAGTCTCTGCATAATACCTGTCTGTATTAACATTGTCAGTGATTAATTTATGTTAATAAGCATTTATAAGACAGAGGAGTGTTAAACATGCATACAGTATCACTGACTAATGTATCACAACATGGGAATGACATATTGACTCGCTATAATGGTATAGTACATGAAAAATTGCATCATTCATATTATTACCCTATGACTATGTACATGTGACCAATATATAATATCCACAGTGTGGTTGTGGTCACATGGACTAAACTATAAGACCATAAATAATAAAAACAGGTGTTTGTTTATCACTTTGCATCATTCACACCATTATACTGTATATTATAAAATTTCCAAGATAAAAAGCTGTTGTGGTTTAATAAAAATGAGAGTTTACTTTTGGGAAAACTTTTACAACCTGTCATAGAAATATATAACTTTGCAGTATGATGAAATCCAAAGAAGTTCAATGCACAATGTTATGTGTACAGCGTACGTATACATGTACAGTACATAGCACATGTATGTACTGTACATACTATACAATAAAACTTCTTACTTCTCCAGTTCCCTTGCTGTGAGGGGCTTATTCCTGTACATAGTGGAAACACTGTACCAGCGTCCCTTCCTATAGACAGCAATGTGAGAAGAATCCGTGTGCAGTAATGTGTCTGTGATAACAAAACACACAAATATGATGTACTATACGTGAAAACATACAAAACCAGAGGTGTGTATGGCACAAAATATTACTTGGGAAATATTGACAAATGGGCATGTGGACAATCTGACAAGTAAAATTTACATGTGCGCTAGTGCTCTGCAATATACTGGTATTTAGTAATATCATGATATTCTCCAAGTGACGATATTGATATCGTCGTGATATTGGAATACCGATATATCGTGAACTGCTATACATCACAAGTAAAATCACTGGACAAGTCAATTTATAAGTTAGTGTTTACACTATAGTACATTTTACTATGTTTATGGGTTTTCTACCTTTGTGCAATACCATAGTACTTCATCATATCAGTTTTATAGCACCTATGTGTGACTATGTGCAGTATATACTGCATGACACACAAAGTTACCAACGAAATGTGCCAGTTACTATATACCGGTATATCGTGATAAAAAGTTGGTTACTAATACTGATAAATCAATATCACCGAGCACTAATGTGAGCAATACCCATATTTAATGATTATACTGTAGAGTGGTAGAGTTCCATGCGCTGAGCCATGTACGTGTGTATTTAGTATTTATACTGTGAACATCAGAATGACTTCAGTAAGAAGTGTCGTGTATAATTATTTGTTACAAATTTCACACAACAAACATAAGGGGTCCATATGCACAATATGATCATGTGATGCTACAACATAATGTACACTAACTGATAGTAGTTATGAAGCACACACACAGTTCCTTACCCATAGTCTTGCCAGGTATCCTGGTGGTGCCAAACAAAAGCTTATACTGAGTAGAGCACAGTGGCACCAACTTCTGACCCATGAGTGGCTGCAGATTTTCAGTCTTGATCAACCAATTCATCTTCATTATACTCTGACTCATCACTCCCATCCTGGCTGCTGGTATGGTAGTCAACAGTTTACGAGCATCCTGTATATAATAATAACATACAGTGTGATTTGTCTATAACATAGTACTGTAAAGAATACCAAAAATGAAATGAAAATTTGTTGTAAAATAAAATAGACAATGGCATATCAAGGTGACAAGGTGGGAAATTTAGAGTTCATCATCAAGGAAACGTCTTGGCATACTGTATACCTAACTAATGTTTCAAAACATTGATATGACTCATTCTATGTACCGTACTTGCCTACTGCGACACACTCGTTTGATAACGCTATTCCATTTGAAATGCACCAAACATTTAGAGTACATTATATAACAATACTGGGAATGTGACTTACAGTGCAATAATAGTTACTATTGATCATCAATGAGCTTCTTCCTGCTAGATACACGTATTGATTCCACCAATCGGTGACATAATTGTTGGACCAACATGACTTCAACCATAGGTAGCTCTGTAACTTCTTGCCTTTTGTTTCCTTAGAAATTACATGATAACATAATTACAGTATACTGTACTTCTTGTATACTACTGTTTTCCCAAATGGTATACAGTACAGTGTATATATATTCAGTGGATATGATTGTGTGGGCGACCAATAAATTTGCATGTTTCAGTATAAACTATTGATCCACTACATTGTTAGAAAACAAGCTGAAACAGTCTATAAACAAACTGCTTACATTGCTAAATTGCACAAAACTGAACTAATCAAAAATATCGATACACTAACATAGCTGTATAGTATCGCGATACGTCTAGAATATCGTGATATTTCGATATATTAATATGTATCGCACATCACTAAATATATCAGTTAGAGCACCGTTATCCCCTCGTGTTGTATTGATCACTCAACCCCATCTCTCGTGCTGTATCTTCTGTACACCACTCATAACGGTGCTTTAACTAATACTTATGTATAGGGGTACACTGAATACAGTCACATATAAACGTACGCACACATGTACAGTCACACACACACACACGTACACTGTATGCATGCATGCATGCACACACACACACACATGTGCACACAAACAGTACAAACACACACGCACACATACATATGCTTTATACTTGAATGTGCTAAAGTAATAAAAAGCATACCTGGAATTCTCTGACAAGTTCTTCCATTTCTTGATAGTCTTCTTCACTTAACAATGCTCTCACTGAAGCCAAATACTACAAAACACAAGAAATAACAAGGTGATATCCATCCCCACCATATACCCTGTGGTGCATTGCTTGATTATTAATACCATACATGCATACATAGTTGTGACACATACACTATACATACAAGATGCCCAGTGAATGTGAATACTGCACTACGTGTATCATACAGTATCGTACACATACAAAGCTATAGCTAAAATCACTGCCTTACACGCCTACAAGTATCCTTTAGTGGTGGTACAGGCAGACTTGGCAACGACCTCTGATAACTGTACAACCTTGTTTTCCCTATCACCTGACTAGAGACCAACCTAACCGCCAACTACAGCAGTAATCCATGACAATACAATATAAATTCACTGACAGGTCAACTCACCTGCCAAACTTTGGTCTTTATTGAAACATGCCTATTGGAAATGTAAAAATATTTACATTAGCTAAAAGTAATGTTTCTCACCCATGCTCATCAAACATGTACTCATGATACATTAGCAGGCATTTCAACAGCTGCTGCATGACGTAAGCAAACATGAACCAAAGAAAAATGGCAGAAAAACAAAACAGTGTTGTCCATCGTGCAGTTGAGCTAATAGCGTCTGTCCTATAAATATGTTAGACAGTCAATCATACAGGGTACATGTATGTGTACTAGATTATTAAAAAAAATTGAATTTAAAAAGGGGAGTAAGGATCGCAATAAAAAGTAAGGAAACAAAGAGTTAGCAAATAAGTTATCACTCACCACCCAGCATTGTATACTGCATGTGTTTACTCAAGTATACAATTGCAGCTGGGTAGCTACGTACATGCATGCACAAATTAAACACATTCTCTAGCACCTCTCCAAGATTTAATCCCTACTTAGGCTGCGTGATGTATTGCTTTGAATGTTGGCTGCCAAAGTAGGGATTAAATCTTGTAGAAGTGCTAGAGAATGTGTTTCATTTGTGCATGTATGTACGTAGCTACCCAGCTGCAATTGTATATACTTGAGTGAACACATGCAGTATACACAAAGCACCCAAGAATAGTTTTAGGCTCTTAGCAATTGGTATCTGCGTAGTCTAAAATGGTTCACTATGCTTGTGCCACACCCACCTTTACAACAAACTCGTTTCATCACGAAACCAAGTAAAACGACTTGTATTGTGAAAGGAAGGACTATTCTACTCGTAGCCAGACCATTTAAAATTTAATACGTAGTTACTAGCTAGGTCGTTTTATCAACGTCCCACCATAAGTGTATTAACATCCGGCGCTTACAATCAGAATAAGCAGCTGGCGCATAAATTAGTCTGGCTATGGAAAGACCACCGGGAGGACTGATAACCATGCAGCTCCTTCTTTCCATTTAATATGCGTCAATTAGCAGGATCGAGCAGGGGTCATTCACAATTTTCAGCTCATATAAAGAGTACTCTTTGTGCTAACCCCCTCCTCCCTACCACTAAATGTACTCTGAAAATGTTGATGTCACATGATCATAATCATCACCATAGTTTTACTACATCAACATTTTCAAGCATGCGTACAATTTCAACCCCCTCCCCCTAGCATACATAAAGGCTGAAAATTGTGAATGACCCCCATATAGGCTTAAGTCTATTATGCTTTTAATTTTACCTACAGTGTTATTCTTTCCAGATATTCTCTTTAAATTTATATTCTCTTAATAAATGTTAGCAAATTTACTTCAATAGTTCTTATAGTGATGTGCAATACGTATCGATATATCGAAATATCACGATATTCTAGATGTATAGCGATACGATACAGCTATGTTAGTGTATTGATATTCTGATTAGTGCAATTTAGCAATGTAAGCAGTTTGTTTACCTGACTGTTTCAGCTTGTTTTCTAACAATGCAGTGGATCAATAGTTTATACTGAAGCATCCAAATTTATCAGCCGTCCACGCAATTAATTAAAACTTTAGGTTCATGAAAACTAGATGTATCGCAATATTGTATCATATCGTGACTACACATCATTTAGGATAACAGATACATTGTTTCAGATGTATCGCACATCACTAAATTCTTACCTAGTTAACACAAAATAATTTACCTTTATGCAAGAAAAGACCCTATGCAACAAATGATATATCGATGTTATCATGGACAAGTGAATTTGAATCATGTGAATTTGATTGTGGGTTTAAATTTGTAGCTTACATTATTAAAAAAGACTTTGTAGCAGCATTTGATTATCAGCTGAGGATACTAGTCTGTAGTGGGTTTAAGGAGGCACAACACAGTACAGTAAGGCTTCTAAATTATAAGGCTTCAATGGTGTCATGTTCAGGTAGACTACACGCCTAAAGCACATTGCGCTAACAACATTACAAATTACGTGGTTTTTAGACTTAAAAACTGGCATAAAAGACTTCACCATCATTTCTCTTCTACTGTTCCTTCTAGTAGATAACTTATTTCCCGTCTCCTTTCCATATTCTTCTAGGCGTAAACAACTTATACGTATATGCACGCATAACTCAGTAATTATTAATTAAGTTATTTGCGTCGCGTGTGACAATAGGGTGTTGTTACTATTTATAGTCCAATGGCTCGATTTCTCTGTATTTTTTCATGAATTTTTGTCGATAGACGGTGATAAAATAGGTACAAAAGTGCGAAAGTCGTTTTCCAATATCATTAACCTTTGCGAAATGGCGAGGGGAAGAAGATACGTTATTGAGAACACATATAATGCAGTTGTGCCTTCGCTGAAGCGAAGCAAGTAAACAAAATCTATTCCTGCACTTTGTTAAAGAATATATTAAGTAACTCCTATACGAAATATCAAGGGCTTTCCAAGTAAGCCAGGGAAGTTGGGTCAGTTGGAAGATAGAAATAGAACATCGCCATAACTAGCGCTATCATAGACAGAATGCTTCTTTGCTCAAGTTTTATGTTGCTTATATTTATGTAAGTCGTTAGTGTGTGTTAGCACGCCGATATGCCTAGTACAACACATTTTCTGAAACGCCCACGCTTACTGTGTTGTGCCTCCTTAAAGGTAGTTATTGTACTTTATACTAGATTGGTTGTTTTTATAGAATAGAATACCACTAGTGCATAAACAAAATTTAATGTCAATTTTATAACTTTCAAAGTTTTGTCTACAATATTCAAAGCTTCAAATGAATGTTTCTTACACATAAGTTTACTAGCTTACTGTTAATTGTCAGAGATATTCACTATTAGTGATAACACACGCATGCTACCTGCAAACTACTTTCTACTGACAATTGTTTTTGGCTGCTCATGTGAAGAAGGGACAAGGAATACACAAATCACCAACACACTTCATTATGTAGTGAAGTATAAACATTTCAAATGTTGCATTTAATATTCAAAGGTTAGAACCTCTGAAGGTTTGTTCGAATCTAGTACATTTGTTTATGCACTAGATACCCCTAAGGTAGACAGTCATGCAAATAATGCTATTTGTAAAATACCAAGGATGACAACAGTAACTAATGAATCTATCATGATCACTTATCTGCACAGTGCAGTACCTTATCCTCGTGTGTCAAAAGCAAGCAAGCAAGCAGGCAAGAGGTTGAGTAAATAAAATAATCAATGCAACAATTCACACCACTTGTGGAGCAATTAGCAAGGACAATAACACCTAACACTGTAACCATGGTTATGAGCTGTGGTAAATCACACTATGTAAACCTACTAGCCACTGTTATACTAGCCTTGCATAGTGTGATTTAATTTAAGAATTAGTAACCACATTATGTAAGCTAGTAACAGTAGTTAATAGTGGAATCACAGCACTATTGGTTATATTCATTAATTATGTCGACTTGTCATGATTCTCACCTATAGTGTTACACGTAACTAATGTAACATAACACAACACAACATAACATAACACAACACACACACAACACGTATACATACCAAGGGATAAGGGAAATGTAACGATCAAAAAATCCAACCACATCTAAATGGCCAGAATACGCTGCCGCCACCAGAAATGATGATATTAGTAGCAGGGATATCGGCGAGGCCGGAAACACCCCGACGAGCAAGCTGTTACGAAATTGGATGTACTTTCGATAAGTAGATTTCCATCCTGACAAGAGTAACAATTTTATTCCTTCAGTGCTGTAATCAAACTTTAGTCCTCCTTCCTCCGTAACAGAGAATTGGAAAGCGACCGCTTGACGAGCCTCCGCCATTCCTTTACAGCAGCAGCAGGTGTACTAATACGTTGACTGTTTAATTAAAGTGGTAAATATGGTCTCGGATATGTTAGATACGAATCTACACGATCACACTAGAAATATTTGTGACTTTCAAAGGCATTGGAGGGATCAGTGATGTGATGCAAGACTTTTTGGCACTAAATACACCGCCAATCAACACGAACATGTGCAGTTGCAACCACAACACGAGATACGACACGCGGAAACGCGTCTTACGCAATCTTACGTAGTGTTTCGTCGTCAACTAACGGAAATATCACGTGAGATAAAAGGTGGTGTGTTGTATCTGGAAGTCGTACTATCGCGAGTGAATTGTGAGTAATGTAATGGTGGATATGTCATAAAGTTGATACAGAGAGCTACTGGTGAGTGATAGTAACTCATACGTTATAAATATTTGTGTATTGTAACATCATATGCATGGAGTTGATGCGCATTGGCGCGTCTGTATTTAAGGGTAGTTTTCAGGTTGCTCGTTATTGAAGGAACATGCATGGGATGAGAGTTTATACAAAGGGTAATATCAGGACTTATTAACTTTTGGTAGTACTAGGTGGGGTGTGGATAATCTTGTGGTCGCATGTGTAGAGTAGAATTTTGACTGACCAGAGAAAATTAAATGTGCGCCCTCACAAATTATCTCTGCATCAAAAATTCTGTATCAGCTAGAGTGGAAGGCTTTGATTCTTAGCAAATAGTTCAGAGAGTACAAACTATTAATAGGTAATAAAACCACAAGATAATGTAAAGACTCCAGTAAGTGAATATGATGTCATCAGTTATGAAGATGAGTGTCTTTGTATGCAAGTTTTTGAGATAGTTCATACGACCACACTTTGACAACTGTCTACCCTGGTGGTGCGTGGTGCATTGTGTTCCTGGTGTTAGTCTTGCTTAGTATGAAATTATCAACTACAAAATTATAATTGATTTCCTAGTGGTATATTGGAAATTTATAATCACACTTTGTAACATCAATCTTTTTACATAAGGCTTATGGAGAGCTTTCATTGACTATAAAGGCATATAATGTAAGGTGATATCCGCAGAAACAATTATCATCAGTAATCTTAGTATGAATTCTTGAGTTGCTGTAAGAGTTGTTACTGTGAAACTCCAGGAAACTATGGTATAAGCCATATCTTGCCTATCTATGCAATTTATTTATAGTTTTGTATAAAACTAACCATTTTTGGTAGTTGAGGCTAATCTCGTGGGAGTTGTGTCTTAATCCATTATATCATCATCCATAGCCTATGATATGTAATGATGTCACTATGACTAGATATTGACATAATGGAACATACACACACACACACACACACACACACACACACACACACACACACACACACACACACACACACACACACACACACACACACACACACACACACACACACACACACACACACACACACACACACACACACACACTAGCATTCATGTGCCTTTTACAGTACATATATAGGAGGAGGTTTAGGATGGAAGTTGGAACAGCAATTCCACAGTTAGCCTGGAATGGTCACAGTAAACACACTCCAAATAATACCCACCATCTCACAGATAATGATCTCAGACATCCTTCTCTAATATCAACTGATTATGATGGCATAACTGCCTTGGACAATTCAGACTCACCACCTCCCTTACCAACCACAACTCCACCAGATTATTTTAGTGGTACTGAGAGTAGCAACAATTCATCCAGTCTAATATCTGGCCAACAGTCGTATTCTAAGAGTAGTGGAGTTTCGGCATCTAGGGTATGTCATGATGTCACGACGTCAGAGATGATTACACATGCGAAGGCTTTGAGTGATGAAGACAGCAGTAGTGATGGTGACAATGATGAAGAATTAGATGTTCTGGAACAATTAAAATCGAGTAGTACCAGTAAATTGATGCAGCTACAACAAGTACAAGTGACAGAAGGTGATAAAGTTGACACACAAGAGGCGAGGACCTTACATGTCAGCTCACAAGATAATGCTCGAGCTGAAATTTTAAGATTAAGAAAGGTTGAGTGGTTATAGAGTATCATAAACAGTGGTGTGCTAGCAATTGTTGTGGAATGTGTAAAATTTTGTTATTAGTAACAAGAACAAATGGATCACTGATGACTATAATGTTTTTGACCAAATATTTAATCAACAATTAAGAAAGGAGCCATGTTTTTAAAAGTTTTTACTATGTGCAATATATTATATCATAGAGATGTATAGGAGAGCAGGAAGTGTTGTTGAGAAGAAGACACACATAGTACATTCAACACTTACAAGAGAATATTTACTTTAGCTGTGATGGCTGCCTAGGGATGGTTTGTAAAGAATGGATTTGTGTTAGCATTTTGGATAATTGTTTGATAGTAAACACTACTATACTAAGGTAGTGCAAATAGATGGTTTAAGGATGTTAAAAACTAGGGAGGGGTGGATACTCAGTAGATGTATTCCACCTATCCACTTGACCTTTATATATAGTCGAACAGAATATCTGTCTCGTTCTAGCTCAAATCCTTCTGCTTTGTAGCAACCATTTTATAGTATGGCACACTGGGTCTTCTGTAGTGTGTAATGCAGTATGTTGTTCAAAGCTTTCTTCTTTTAGAGGTAATATCAAATACTCCCTGTTAGTTAAGTAGAGAAATTCTCATGTTGTATCCATGACTAATTTGTTAACAATGAGAACTGATTTAATGCTTGTTGAGTCTGTTGTACACTGACAGTGAGTATGTACTAGCCACTATTATAATGTGATTATACTCTACATAAGCAATTATCAGGCCAGTGGTCTGAGAAATGTTCCTCCATCATTGCATTATTTACAGTAATACTGTTTGTGTAGGAAGTGGTCGGCTTACAGGAACAAAACAAACAGCTGCTTGCATTGAGGTCACAGATGGATGGAGAAATTGAAAATTTAACCAGTAGTTTATTTGAGGTGTGTTTGTATATATAGTGTCTGTAACATTTCATTTTGTATTTCACCATAATTACTTTGTATTTCACCATAATTGTGTGTATGTGAACTGAAACCCATAACATTCACAGATGTATACTCAAAAATCTCAAATATGGGCATTTGTGGTATTTCTGAACTCCAGCTTATGCGTGTGTACACACACACACGCACGCACGCACGCACGCACACGCACAGTCACACAAACTCATGCGTGTGCTGGATGGATTTAATACACTGAAATGACCCACGTTGTTTCCAGTCACCTTAATGCCACTAGTCTAGTAGTATAATACATTAGCTATTCTACATACGTACTTGCTATATAACTGTGCAACACTACCCGGTATCATGATTCCACAGTGGTATCAATAACTGTCTGGTATCATGGTATCAACTGTATGATATAATCAGTTAGTTAATGATTTTGTTCTGCTTTCCATGAAATTTTTGAATGCAGAACTGACCAAATAGTGCTATAAAAACATAGTCAATATTGTCAGAAATGTGTTAAATTGGAAATTGTAATAGACGGTGTTGCAATGTGCCAAGACTCAAAATATGGACTAGCAGAACGTTTTTGCCCATGTGATAACAAGTATCAATACTGGATTCGAGCAATAGCCTATATATACTTAAGCCCTCTAATACAAATGCTGCTACAAAGTCTTTTTAATAATATCAAGAGTCCGGACTCTTGATAATATACACTTAGATTTGTACAAATGTAAACCCACAATCAAACATTTTGCATGTCCACGACAACATCAATATATCATATGTTGCAGAGGGTCTTTTCAAGGTAAAATGTTTTGTGTTAACAAGGTAAGAGATTTAAGGAATAATTCATAATTGGTAAATTGAAGAACGAATAATAAACGCATGCCTAATAATAACTCTCTCTGTACATGCTTTGTGCGTAAGGAGTATTTCAGTGGTATATAATTCACACCATTACTGTATGTATCTGCTCATGTGATTACTGATTTAGATGTGATACAGTTCTTAAACAAAGCATTCACTGTACATTAGCAGGTGTTATTATCTCTCTTGCTTGCACTGAATCAGTTTGTAAACAATCCACAATGTATTGACTGAGTGTGCCGTTAGTAGTTATCTACATTAGAACCCTTACAGAACATTATGACCCACAGCAGTGCAGCCTCTTCTCATATTCTAATACTATGGGTATGTATATTCCTATGTTCATAACCCACTGTGTGTAATAATGATGATAGTACATCATTTAGTCAGTCAGTCAGTCATGTGATTAACACATGTAGAGTGTGCTGTGTACAGTGTGTGCAGGTGGGGTCAGTCAGTATTATATACCTTACAAGAAGTCTATAATAGCATTGTACAACTTCTGTAGTCTCCACACCTGCTATGCTTCAACATTATATAAGCCACTATCTAACCATTGTAATATAGTGTGTGTGGTGTGTCAGTAGTCTGTACTGTGTCTGTGCATTTCTGTTGGGAAGCTGTTTGTGTTGAGATGTCAAGCAAACTACTACTCATTATGGTAACTGTCTTGTGTTGTGTCTTTTGTAAAGTAAAAGTTGTTGTTGATGCTATAAAGGAGACCTGTTAGAGCTACTATTATACTGTATCCTATAGGGAGACTTGTTAGAGCTACTATTACACTGTATCCTATAGGGAAAGCTACTATTACACTATAGGGAAGATTGTACACATGTAATGTATACACTATTATGTAGGAAGCCTACAAGATGGTGAATGAGGCTAAAGCTGGGAAAATCTTGTCTGATAAGAAACTGGCAGATGCAAATGGCAAGGTAAACACCTTTCATAGACTTTGTAAGTACTATGTATATCAAATAAACAAAACATCACCCTCTGGACCAAATCATGTGATAAGGATATAAACTCTGGATCCTTATCACATGTTTATTGTGTATCACATGATTATAATATGTAAACTAGAGGTTAACAGAGGGTTCATTTGGTGGTTTATTTGTTAAGTTGTCGAGCTGTTTGTTTCTTGTATTTGTAGATTGATGCCCTTGAGGCAGAGGTTGTAGCCCTCAGGGTACTACTGGAACATAATGGAGCAGATGCCAAAGTCTTGCCACCTTCCATAGCTGTGGGCAAGAAGGCGATGAGCAAGAAGATTAGTGGCTTAAAGCATCAGCGAAGTCACAGTGCTGATCGTTTCATTACACCAACTGACCATCATTCATCATCATCAGCATCATCAACACCTTCTTCACGAGCTGTTGAATTATTCCATATAAATGAGGTATGTACGAAGTTGTGTGTGTGGAGGTGGGAAAAGGGTGTACAAGCGAAAAGACTTAGTTGCTTTACCTCCATCAGGACAGTTTCAAACTATATGGGTTGGGCTCTGCAGTGTTAAACACAGCACTTCACAAGTACTACTTTTATATGTTTAATCACCTGATCTGTGCATTTGGAATCAGTCCCTTCCCTGTATTTTAATAGGTAGATGAACAGGACTTACAAGATTTTCAGAGTTGGTTGGAGGGTATGAGTACTGATCCTAATGATCCATACATTCAACACATACTGGATGTTGATGTGATCCCTTGTCTGAACTTTAGTAATAAACAGGTGATTACTTATATCTATGGTGTGTGTATGCGCACGTGCGTGTGTATTGTGTGTAGTGTGAGTGAGTGTGCGTATGTGTGCGTGCTGTGGTGGTGTGTTTGTACATACATACATACATACATACATACATACATACATACATACATACATACATACATACATACATACATACATACATACATACATACATACATACATACATACATACATACATACATACATACATACATACATACATACATACATACATACATACATACATACATACATACATACATACATACATACATACATACATACATACATACATACATACATACATACATACATACATACATACATACATACATACATACATACATACATACATACATACATACATACATACATACATACATACATACATACATATGTGGTATTCACAATGGCTGGCATTCTTTGCAGTTGTCAGATTTACTGGTGACTGCAGTGCAACAGAATTCACTGCAAATGGAATTGATTTCCAATACCACAGACTGCCCCAGGTAGAGACATTAATACAACATACCAGTGAGCACCTGTACCTTGTCCATTATAGTGAGTGTGCCCTCACTGGAGCAAAGAGCAAACCATGTCAATATCGTATGAGACTAAAAGACACTGATAACTGGCATTACATTTCACTTAGTGCAAGGAACAAGGTATGCTCCAACAGTGGTCACTATAAATGATCAGATATTCATACCTTTCTTCTCTCTGTAGATTGCTACTGTGTGTAACTTCTTCATGTTCCTTCGTCACATTCAACAAGGCCTTATTAAGACAACTAGTAAGTTATATATTCTAGTGATGTGTATCACCAATACAGGGGTGAAAATAATGGTTGGCCAATTTCTCAAATTAGTAATGTGGCCGCCCATTTCCTTGTTTGTCTGACACATTTCAGATCAAACAAGTCTAAATGGTGTTTGTCACTTAGCAATGTTATTGTAGCTAACACAAAACAAATTTTTCATTGCTAGGAGATAAACAAGCTAGGAGGGATGTTTACACTATGGTATATGCTACTCCCTCCTACCTTGTTTATCTCCTAGCAGTAAAAATTTCTTTGTGTTAGCTTCAATAACATAGTCTTTTTGAACAGTGGCTGGTTGACTGTCAGATCAACCATAAAGCTGGTCTGACATTTGGCTGGCTACTTTTGAAAAGTTATTTCATCCCTGCAATATGTTTATAATGATTCCCCATGTTCACAATATGAGTATATATCAGGAGCTGTACACAAAACTACATAATACATTGCAAGCATACATGTAGTGTGTAATACATTATAGCAAGAGTTAATAATATAATATAGAGGAGAGTATCCTACTCCCTTATACCCCCTGTAGAAGAGCGTAGCGTAAAGTTATGACGTAACATTTCCGAATTTATCCGTTTCTTCCTGTATAACGAGTAATGTCAACAACTGAACATAGTATCGTTAAAAATCGATTATGCTCGATGGTTTAGCGCACAACTTTAAGTTCAGACTATCAGGCTAGTTATTTATATGGTTTGCACCACGAAACTAACTCAATACTTACTTGAAAGAGAAACGCCATAAGTCATCACATAGTACGAATTTTTGTATTGTTACTATGGCGTCGCGTGCGCTAGCTCATTGTTGCTACTGACATTTTTGGGGCTTCCGTAATGTCACCAGTGTCGTTACGTCATCACTTTACGCTACGCTCTTCTACAGGGGTATTGGGGAGTAGGATACTCTCCTCTATATATATTATTAACTCTTGATTATAGTGAAGAAACAAAAATATAGACAATTGACATGTACATACATACACTATTACTTGGCTGAAAAATGTCGCTGTTTATTTATTAGCCACTATTTTAGCCTATTTATGTAATAACCACCATTTTTATTATCAGAAATCACGACATAAAATTTTATATTCATTATCATATTATTACACACCACTGATTTATTTTTCCAATAGTGAGCCATGTAGTATGTTGTAACTCTTCTCTCTCTCTTTCTCTCCACAGCTAAAACTATTTATATTGAATTGTGTAAACTCCGCGCATCAATGCATATGACAAGACTTGGAATTGAAGTTAAAAATTCCAGCAAATAGAACTAATGGTACAGAATTTTTACATAACAGATCCACCATTTCACAGTAACATATTATTGTCCCATTATAATAATGGTGCACTTGTAATGGAGAACTATTTTATATACACTACTGTAGTATTTGTAATTCATAATGTGTATTTGATAAGATTTTTAAATATGTTTGCCAAATTGGAAATATAACAGTTTATAAATTATATACATATGGTATATCAGTTATAAGCCAGTAGCAGTTATGATTTGGGCAGAGTGCCGGACAATTTGCAGATGATCCCTAACATTATTTCATCAGCTCCACCAGCAATAGAGAATGGGCGAGTGTCACAATACATACGTGAAATCTCCACTTCCTTCACATGGACAAACAAAAGGTACAGTAAAATATTAGACAGTTACTGTGCTGCAAGACATGCATATGTGATGCTAGTCAAATCTACTCTAATAAAACACACACATCATTTGACTTGCCTGTGTGTAGCCCATCCCACCCCAGAACTGCAAGCATCCATCAGCAACTTCTCGTGCCAGCCGGCCTGCCTTCAGTTTTGCCATGGAAGCTAATTTAGTGACATTATGACCCTCCATGAGCAGAGCTGTAAACAATCACATGCAAACATGCAATGTGTCCATGACAAAGTAAATAATTCGTTGAGAAGTTTCTTACCAGTAGCTCGATAAATTAGTGATCTCAGAGCTTCAACTTCAGACTCCATTTCAGCAAGTCTGAAGTGAACATATTGGTTGTCAAGTATACTTTTGCCGAATGCCTTTCTCTCTCGAGTATAATCAAGTTTGTTGAATTGCTCTTTCCAATATCATTATCACTAAAAACATGACATGTGTATTTTAATTAATTAATCTGTATAGCGAATCCTTGATATATGCAGTGTGTATAAAGAATAATCCTGACAAGCTCAGCTTGGCAAAACAAACTGGCCTAATCCATTGTATAATCTATAAAATTTCACACAATGCAGCATGCCAGAGTAGCTCTACTTTGAAGGTCACTTATGCTTATATATTTTCCTGTTATAATAATGACAGTACACCCAACTATCACCAAGGTTAATTTTATACCTGATGCTGCACACCATAATCTCTCCCTCTGGAACTGGATCATCTGATAAGTAAATCCTTTACCTTCTTCACCGATCAAATATTTCTTTGGTACAACAACATTATCAAAAAACATCTGTGCAGTGTCAGATGAATGTGCCCCAAGTTTATGAATTTTAGTCTTTGATATTCCGCTAGCATCCATTGGTAGACAAATTAGAGATTTGTTGGTGTGTGGATTACCCTCACTGGTGTTAGCCAATAAACACATCCAGTCTGCCTGTAAACCTGATGTTGTCCACATCTTATTGCCATTGATGATATAGTCATCCATTCCTCTTTTGGGTACAGCTGTGGTCTGAATGCTAGCCACGTCCGATCCTGCTCCAGCTTCACTTACACCCACACAAGCTACCATGTCACCTGCAATTGTAGGTGTGAGAAATTTCTTGCGTAATTCATCTGATCCAAATGTTGCCAGTGCTGGAGTTGCCATGTCAGTTTGAACACCAATCGCCATGGGAACACCAACACAGTGTATGTTACCAAGCTCTTCAGCTATCGCAATGTTAAAACTGTATGGTAAGTCCAGACCACCATATTCTGTTGAATAATTCACACCTAAGAAACCATTGTCTCCTAAATTCTTGAATACTTGATGGGCAGGAAATATTTCTTGTTTCTCCCACTCATCAACATAAGGGTTGATATCTTTATCAATCAACTTCTTCAGCGACTGACGCATTTCATAATGTTCATTAGTAAACAGGTGCTCATCTTTTAGAGGAAAGGTGGTGACAGTGGCAGCTAGTTGTCTGCCAAACCTCTGGCAGAGTAACAATTGGAAAGTGGGTATAAGATTCTTGGAAATCACTCGTTGATAAGTCATAGTTTAACCTACACTATATGCAAGCACAAGTCATATAACTCTCTTACATATGACATGCCATTGGTAGCTATATAGTTGCAGAATTATCATTAGTGTATACTTAGTAATCTATATTGATTGTCTTCTGCAAAGCTTTAATATAAAAGGCAGTGATATCGATCGATCTTGATAACTAGGGGAAATGTATGGCATTGGGGGGCGAGCCTGGTACTTTGATAGATGCATGTATACACTTAGCTACGTACCACTGATGACTTCACATGCAATTTGACATTGTAATAATTATAGCACAGGGAATAAAACATGTACAGTTCAGTTTCAGTGTAGCTATCTACATGATGGTCTTAAAAATTTGTACCAGTACGTATTTCATGAAAACTAGCCGGATATTAATTACAGTAAAGTAAAGTAATTACAGCGGATTGAAATAATGCACCTATCAATGTCAAGCCCCACTCCCCCCCTCCCATGCATAGGTCAGGATTTGTGCGTCTTTTGTCAGAAATATACTCCCCACTAGTGGGGATTTTGTAATGGAACTCAAATAGCATAATATAAATACAAATCTCCACATTGCCCCAGGGCATTGGGTGCATCTAGAGAGGGGCATTGTAAAAATAATTTCCCCAGGGGTGCGTCCTTTGAACAACAAGTTGTACAAATCCCCACCTATTCCCGGGAGGGGGGAGGTGGGGCTTTACATTGATAGGTGCATAACATAATTATGTAATAATATCAATTGATCGCAAAAGGTATCACAAGCATGCATAATGAGCAAGTCACGGGTGGTATTAGCTATTAATATAAAGAAAAGAGACGTAGTGAGGCCCCGTGGCTTTTAAGGGAGATCTTATATCTTTTATAAACAACATCTAATAGTCATCTATCTTTTATATTGTAGAAAATTATGTAGCTGGCTATAGGGTGGCAAGGCAGCTGATACTACACTTCAATGTATCTATCTAACCATTCAGTGCTATATGCAATCCTAACATCAAATGATCAGCTTTACTATTGCTTACTAGGCTTCGAGTAGAAAGTTGTATTCACACATTGTGGTTAATAAATTATGGTTAGCACATGTAATGCTTGTAATGTTTGAGCTAAACAAAAACACCTTGGGTGTAAAAAAAGTGCGAGGCCAATCAGAAGCAGCATTGCAAACAGGTGTGACCAAAAACTTTGATATCAGTTGAGGCCAAGAAGTTACTTATCAAAATCTTTTTCACTACTTGAATGACATACAATAGTTTATAGCATATTTTCACAACTATGATTGGCTTTGTCACTTGGCCACCTTTTTCACACCATCATTATTAATAAAGGTGGCCAAGTGACAAAACCAATCATAGTTGTGAAAATATGCTATAAACTATTGTATGTCATTCAAGTAGTGAAAAAGATTTTAAGTAACTTCTTGGCCTCAACTGATATCAAAGTTTTTGGTCGCACCTGTTTGCAATGCTGCTTCTGATTGGCCTCGCACTTTTTTTACACCCAAGGTGTTTTTGTTTAGCATATCACTACTTTTTTGGAAACAGATGTTAGCTACGTATTACTAGCAAGCAGCAGAGAAGTACTGCATGGCAGAGGCGTAGCTAGGGGTGGGCATGGTGGGGCATTTGCCTGACCGTCACTGATACAGCGTTAGATACTTCTGTTAAAATACACTGAGAGGAGTGGTATCAGCAGTGTTGTTACGCTGGTGATAAGTCGTGTGACAAAAGTAATATCATTTACAAGGGTCATATAGAAGAATTACTGATGATGCCTCCAGCCTTCAACATGCATGCAGACTGGAGCTTTGAGACAGCTGGATATCAAGGTTAAGCAATGCATGTATAAACGTGTGCCAGGTTATAAAATTAAGCACTTGTGTGAAAAACAGGGTGCCTCCTTACTGTTGGCCTTGTGTATACATGCGATCTTTGTGTGGTTGCAAAAATTATTATTATTTCAAACATTATAACTAATATATATTTTCAATGTCTAGTAGATGCCCATTCAAGTAATCCAGAGGCACGTGAGCTCGTATAGTCATGATCATCGCTGGATAGTTTCCTGGATCTTTTGATCGAGTACCTATAGCTTCATGCAGCAGCATTTGTTATATATTACATCATAGCTAGGATAGTGTGCATACACTTTTCAAAATAAGTAAATGTTCACATGAAAGTGGGCATATGTATGCATTAATATATAACAATATACTTAGTTGCATGCTTGAACCGTTGCCCGACCATCAAGAAATGGCTGGCTACGCCCCTGCTGCATGGGCATAACTTGTACTTGCTTAGCATACAATATTGTAAATTTAACTTTGAAGCTGAATTTTGAAAAACTCAAGCCTACAATTTTTTTTTAACTTTCACTACAGAGTGATACATCAATATAGATTGTGTATCTGAAAGTTTATGCAAATCATTTCAAGGGGGTCCAAGTTATGGCAACTATCAACCTGCAGTGTAATAGCTTTTCTCAAATACATTCAAGTGTTTACTTCAGGCTGAAAGTAGTAAGACAGGTAGAGCATACATAGGAAAAGTGCTGATACAAATTTGGCTGAAATCCATGAAGAAATGAGTGAGTTATTAGACAAACAAGTGAATGTACAAAAAGAGAGTTTGAAAAAAACTTCCGGGATTCACGCAAGCTCACGCAAGCTCCCGCAAGCCCATGAAAAAAGTGTGCGATGAAAATGAAAGAAAGAAAGAAAGAAGTATTAGAAGAAAAAAAACGACGGCCGCATCAAAAAATTTTTGTGGAAGGAAGGATTTTATAAGGCCATATCTGAAGACTGGCTGAACCGATTTCAACGAACTTCAGGTTATTGATTCTTCAAACAATGAAGGTACTAATTCTCGAGTAACGGGCAAATCAGGCGGGAATGGATGGTTCCTCGTACGTGGGCGCACGAACGGTGCCATAAAACTCGCAATGGCTGGTACTTAGGAATGGTGGCGCAGACTTCCTCCATTCTTGGTTTATTGATTCTATATAGTAAGAACGTTGTGGGTCTGTGATAACTAAGCGATAGCCTTCATGGCGGCTTAGCTAGAGCGTTTGCGAGTTTGAGGGCGGTACTACATGTAAATAACTCACTCAGTGGTCGCGTATGCTGCTTCTTCTTGGCCTCGCGACTCACTATCGTGAGTCTTGATGTAATGTTGGTTTGCACTTAAATGGCTTTCAGCCATATAAAGGGATTTTAGATGTATCAAGCAAGCAAGAAGACAGATTTCACTGTTGATCCCATATGGTGGGGCTCGCTAAGGCTCGCCCCAATTAACATTGAAAATATCGTATACAGCAAAATTTTTGAGTGGGAAAACTTTCACGGTTGGAATAGAAAATGAACGTTCACGGGAAAACTTTCACGGTAGCAGCTTCTTTTAATAAGAATGTCTATTGCTAGCTAACCTATTTGTCGTAAAACATTTGCGGTAGAGCAGAAAACCGCAAAAGTTTTCCAACTCGAAAGTTTTGCCGTATACGGTATACAAGTGCATGTGCATGGTCACTGTACTGACTAGCTAGCTGGCTAAATACTAGTAGCTAATTATCATCATCATCCAGGTACGTGACCTACTGAGCCACTGATCATAAGGTTAGACTTAGTTCACATGATTTCTCACGACGTCATATATATCCTTTACAATAGCACTGAGTACAGTATAATTGAATTAATTCGTATAATATTTAGGAATTATTAAAGAATATCAGGTACTGTAGTTACCTATGCATGCGCACACAAGTCACAATAGTGAAAAATTTCTGGTCTCACATGTATATATCATCATGACACTGAGTGATTTCTAACACACATTCATTCTATTGTAGCTACGCTATATCACTAGCTATTGCTATACTATTTTATTTAAATGTGTCCTACATTCATTGATATAACTAGGTAATAGGACAAAAGTATTCAGAAGGACAAGTAGGACAAATTTTATCAGGTAGCTAGCTATGTAGGACAGATCATATAAAATTTATCAGAAATTTATAAGATAAAATTTTATTCCATATAGGATGAGAATTTTGTCTGCCTAGGACATGACACTTTTTAATTTAAGGTAGCACCCCGCCATAGCTAGGACTAACACACCCTTATAACTATTTATTTCCCAGTGAAGCCATACATCAAAGGAATTTGTAGTGTGATAAATCTGATATCACCCTGTGGTTAGGACAGCTATATGCTCAGCCTATAAACCGCAACTGTACAAAGAAAGCTTTGATAGGTGACACAACCAGTATGTAGAAGCCCGCATTGTGTTGATGTGTTCATTGTACACAGAAGAAGCATTGATTGGTGTAGACCTTTGGGAAATAAGCAAGTTATAACCCAGGTACATTCGTATGATATCTTTGTTATTAACACTCTCCTCATCTTCGTGTAATAACAGATATCATACTCATACCTATAACACTGAGTATATATTATCTATGACAACATATAGCTACCACAACAGTGCATATACGTATAGCCCGATCTGCAGCTGGTATTCCCCTTTATGCATCTCCTGAAAATAAAAGGGTCTGTATGCTATATAGCCGGCACACTTTTAACTTGCATGCAGATTACCAAAATCTGCTGTAACCATATAGATAATATCGAGGGGTCCAACACGCTTTCAAATCACGTACACTTTGGCTCAAATCAGTTTTCAAAACACAAAATCAGTTCTCAAAACATAAAATCAGTTCTCAAAACACGAAATCAGTTCTTAAAACACAAAATCAGTTCTCAAAACACGAAATCACTTCTCAAAATACAAAATCAGGTTCTCAAATCATAAATACATAAACATGGATCAGTAAAACTTTGTTTTCTGTCGGTTATGACTAGCCTCTTTAATGCACCTCCTGTATTTATATTTTTAGATAGTGCATAATGAGTAGATGACGCTATATGTTATGAGTGTTTATTTCTCTGCAACATAGTGGATAATCGTGTGTTGTTCAGTGATGTAATGCGAAGTGTAAGATAAATTTGTACATGAATCTTTCCTACTCCATTTATCATCACTCATATTTATTTAGTATTTAAAGATTTATAAATATAGACAATCATTTTTAAAATCACAAATACAGTTTTTAAATCACAATATCAAGTAGCTACAAAACACAGATATTTTCAAATCATGTACCTTGTGACGGACCCCTTGGATAATATATACTCCGTACCAAGTATATATTATCTACGCTGCAACCAATCAAAACGCTTTGCGACCAATCAACTACATTCCTACCGCGGTATAAACATTATTTTCGAATATAGCCATTTATTACGTCATTCTTTCCAGAACAGAACAAGTGCCTTTTACGAGCCCCTCGGTCCTATACATCCTTTTATTTTTAGAAGGCGCATAAGGGGGTCGCGTCGGCACACCATGGCTAGTTTTTCACGCGGCACGCCGCATCATTATAAGGGTCTGGCTACCATGGCGATAGAACCTAGAATACAGCACAATGATTCAGTACGATCTGCACATGTAGAACCATGGGTTCCTGTGGAAGTGGTACATTAGAGCCTTAGAACTTTAGGGACGTCTAGCGACTATTTAATATCTATATTATAGCCATATAATTTAACTCGGTATAAAACATCATATCTATCTCTGCATGCTAGCTACAACGAGAGCAAGGAGAGCATGTTTACAGCAGTTTAAATCAATAGCCTAAACATAAACATCACTCATACATGTACATAACAATAAAGAAATAAACGGCTGTAAACTGAATCCCGCAGTTATCATGACTCTGCCATAAGATAATAAAAGAAACACTGAACTAGATTTAACTAATCTGTTATTAAACCGACTGTAGCTAATAACACAGATAATATATAACCAGGCAATACTGACTTACCGCCATAGCCGGTACATTAAATAAAGACATCAGTGTTGGTACTTTAACTACACTAAATACACAAAAGTGATGGTGCTTACCACTCTGTCTACAGTACTCGCTCAACAGAGAATTAACTATCTTATAGTATATCTATGATTCACTCGCCTCGCCGCCGGCGTATAGATAGCTATGAGAAACACTTTTTTATTAGCGCACGGCGTTTTTAAATGACAGTGTAGGATGATAATCACCTTATTAATAATTATAGTGATTAGAACCCCCTCAATGTCATTTATCACAACATTAGTGTGGTATGCACACTTCATTTTTTACTAACTCAGGTTAATTCTGTTTGTTATTTGGGAGTCTTAATTGACTCTACCTTGTCCTGGTCAACACATGTTAATAACGTGATTTCAAGAGTAAGACATAGACTTGCTACTATTATTCGCTATGGATCTTTACCACCTACAATACTTTGTGTACTCTATTCAGCTTTTGTATTGCCAGTGTTTGACTATTGTGATGTTGTCTGGTGCCCCACTACTGCGAAATTGACTAGTATGACAGAGAGTACATTCAAAGTTTGTTAAAAGGCTACCAGTATCATATCGTCCTAAGTTTTCTTTTACTTTGATAGAACGACGTAGATTTCATACGGCTATTCAGATCTTTAGATCTATACATCAGAAATCACCATCATATTTACATAACATTTTTCATTTTTCAAAGAATATAACTGGCCATGTTGGTCGTAATGTTAATCGATTATTTGTTCCCAGAGTATTTACAAATTAATGGGAAAAGAAGTTTCTTCTATAGAGGTACTGTCTTGTGGAATAGCCTGTTTAGAACTGTGACTGATGCTGCCACTTTATTATCATTCAAAAACTTGTATAATAGCTAATTTTAGATAATTGTATTTAATTATGCAGGGGCGTACCGAGGAGGGTTTCCAGGGGTTTCTGGAAACCCCTTTTGAAAACCAAAATTTTTTTAAAAAGTTAAAAATATATCTTACCAATTTATAGTTAAGCAGTAGCTATAAAATATGTGTTAGATCCTACTAACAGGATTCTTTCTTTCTTCTGGCTAACATCAAACTTCGTGCCACACGAAGTGCGTTATTTAGAATACATTATTATTAACATTGAATATTGTGGCACTCGATCTGCGTTATTTAGAATAAGTGAGGTTTCTCTTGTAGTATAATGACGAAACGCCAGAAAGGGCTTTTAGATTGCTTTTTGAGACTGAAGAACAGGTAGGTGTATAATTTTTTACCAATGTAACTATGTAGTGTGCCTGCCATGCTGTAGATTTGGTATGGTTGAAACAGCCAGTCCGCGCTATCAGGCACTAACAGCTAGTGTAATGTAGTCCTATTAGCCTTAGCATGCGTAGTGTTATTAGCCTTAGCTTCAATAGCAGCTGTAGGCTAATAGCTGGCTGTATTTAATATAATAGTACAAGTAGTATACATAGTACCCCAATGCTGCAATTGTTAGACTGTATACACAGCTACTGTACATAATTTATACATAATCCCACTGGCCAGTGGCCACAATTTGTAAAAGCCGGGTGTTACTGCTCTCTGTTGAATGGGTACAATGTGTTCTGCAGCAGCAGTAGCCTGAGTGAACGGTACATTATCATTATACTAAAGCAATTGTTGGCTTCCACTCGGTGCTTTGCCTTGCACTGCAATGGAAATCACTAGATCAGGTTCATATACCTATACCTATAGCCACAAATCAAGATCATATGTAACCATCAAAGTATACATATATATATATACTATATTAGCTCAGTGCTAATGTTTGCATGCATGAGAATGAAGTTTTTAGTACTTTAAAATGGTATAAGCTCAAAGCTTTCGCGCGGGAGGGGGGACACCCCCCTCCCACACCCACCCCCACGGCTGCTAAAGCAGCACAGTGGCTTCGCCACTGTGATCCCACCGTTCAATTACTATATTGGTGCATGTTGGAAACCCCTCTAATAAAATCCTGCGTACGCCCCTGTTATGTATAGCTATATTTTAATTACGGTGTTGTTGTATTATGGTATGTATTCAGGGCTCCACTGAAAATCAGTATTCTTTACTGAGTGGATCCCCTGGTAAAATATTACAATTACAGTATATGTATGCAGTAAACTTGTAATATTATTTGTTAACTTTTACATCATTGAATTTTACTGCAGGGTGCATAGTGCATAGTACGTACAGTAGAGATCGAGGTTGCTGCAGCTGTAAAAGAAAAGGACGTAATAGTTAGAAGTTGCTGAAAAGTAGCCAGAAGAAGAAACTGTAGAAAACATATTTAATATTTCAATGTATTTATGTGTCAATTTGAAATATATTGAAGTGTGTATTTCATACTTTTATTTTGTTGGTGTGCATAACACACCAAAAAATGGTGTGCACGGTGTAAGGAGGAATTACATACCAAAAAGGTGTGTAATACATACCATTGTTTTAACTGTGCAGCAACTCTGTAAAAATGCGTGAATGTATTGGCGTTAAAATTAACAGAACAAGCCAGGAAACCAGGCCATAGAACTGATCAAATTTTGTCTCTAAGACGGGCTCTAAGAAACAAATTCTCTGTGTAAAAGTCAATATCAAGGTCAATATATACAATATATTTATAGTGTCACAGATATACTGATTTTCTTTGTAAAGAAGATTTTCACAATAGAACACTTTGCCCTCACTTAGCTACGCAACTAAAAATAGAGAATCTGGTTAGTTGTAAAACTGTTTATAAGTTTTGTGACATACAATCAAGTGGCCGCACCTTAGGTAGCATGCCGTCTATATATAGATAAATAGCATGCCATCTATATATAGATAAATAGCTATACAAGTTTTGAAATTATATATTTATGAGTTGGGCAGAGTGCCAGACAATTTGCAGATAATTCCTAACATTACTTCATCAGCTCCACCACCAATAGACAATGGGCGAGTGTCCCGATACACACGTGAAATCTCTACTTCCTACAAAAAATTATTAAGTGCATACATAACTAGGGTGGTATAAATACAAATATGTCATTCGGCAAACTGATTATTCTATAACCACTGTAAACTGACCATCTACCTCATCTCATGATCTATATAGGGCTACTGTGGCTGTTTCTGTCCGGCACCTACTGAACACACAGCTTATAGCTGCCTGTGTCTACTGGCAGTGATAACCCACCACCCATCCTTTATATGTAACACTTGACAATGTGGTATTCCAGAGTGGTAAGCTAGCACTTGACGGCACTTTTTTAACATGTGATATACAGAGATAATCCTAGGCCTGTTTCATCGACAGCTGTTATGCTGTACAAGTCCAGAGCCCAAAATTAGCTGGAAAAAATGCCAAGACATAGTGTCAGAAGTAAACTGATTTTGATTAGACATTTAGAAATTTGTTCAGACAAAATAGTGTAAAATATGGGAAATACTTTAAAATCAACAAAAAATGTCCAACCAAATTTCAAAATGTCCGGACATCCGGTACTTTTGGTTAGAAAATGTCCAATGTCCGACTGTTATTTCAGGCTCTGCAAATCCAGATGCTTTTCATACCATATAACTGTAACAGACTGTAATAATTAGTGATGTTATGTTGTAATTAGATTCATTTGGTTGTGCAAACACTAGTAATCATATTCATATGTTTTGTGTACTATGTATTCTTTCCTTTGGTTTTGTAATGAATTACCTTTCTCATGTATAGTTGTACTCTTTAATTACCCATTGTTTTGTACCTGTGGTTTTATGGTTTAATGCATGTGTATAAATACTGTATGCTTGTTGTACTTAAGTCAGTCTGTATGCTGCTGATGTGACATAATTATTAAAGTTTTTGTCAAGTTACGACAATAACTAACTAGCAAGTTTTTATAGCTTCTACAAATTCCCATTGAAGATAATAACAGCGGCACATAATTTAGCGAATAAAGGAGTTTGTTAAAATTAAATACCTGAATACATTTATGCTATGTGCGGACAAGCTCAAGATAATGTTACTCACCAAGCAACCATATGCATCTATATGAAAAACTACATTCTAGTTGCTATACTGTGCATGTACAGTGTCATGAGCCAGACAGACATTCTTATTTGGGGATATGGAACAGCTGGCTTGCAAGACTATAGTAGTTACATGTTAAGTGCATGTAAGATTAGAACAGCTGTTTCCTATGGCACTCATTTTGGCTAGTGCTGTATGATAATAGCGATAAATTGATAATCATGATAAAAATATTATCGTCATCATGATACTACTGGTAGAGACAAGTAAGCTACTAAAGGAGGAATTTATAACAATAACATACTTTACTTACCTACTACGTACTAGATAGATAATGAGTACCAGAATACTGTATTTACTTGGTTAAACGATGTACCTTGAATAGTAACCGCGCTTGCTTAGTGCCACAATGGATTTCAAAATTATGGGTATAGCTAAACGTTGTCTCTGAGTATTGAATAGTGGTTGAACTTGAAGTCGCCGCATCGATTTTTCAGACTTAGGTAATAAATGCCGCAGCATTTAACCAAGTAAATACAGTAAATAATTTACAACTTCTCAGTAAGTGCTTTGGTGAATTTCATGCATACATGGAATTATCATGATAATGAGTTGCATTATCATGATGATGAGTTGCATTATCATGATGATGAGTTGCATTATCATGATGATGAGTTGCATTATCATGATGATGAGTTGCATTATCATGATGATGAGTTGCATTATCATGATGATGAGTTGCATTATCATGATGATGAGTTGCATTATCATGATGATGAGTTGCATTATCATGATGATGAGTTGCATTATCATGATGATGAGTTGCATTATCATGATGATGAGTTGCATTATCATGATGATGAGTTGCATTATCATGATGATGAGTTGCATTATCATGATGATGAGTTGCATTATCATGATGATGAGTTGCATTATCATGATGATGAGTTGCATTATCATGATGATGAGTTGCATTATCATGATGATGAGTTGCATTATCATGATGATGAGTTGCATTATCATGATGATGAGTTGCATTATCATGATGATGAGTTGCATTATCATGATGATGAGTTGCATTATCATGATGATGAGTTGCATTATCATGATGATGAGTTGCATTATCATGATAATGAGTTGCATTATCATGACAAGAGATTTTCTATTATTGCACAGCCCTAGCTCTGGCCAAGACTGCATCAGTTTATCCACTCATTTCACAGTTTGCTCATTGCATGTTCCGTAGTAGTCTATGCAATGTAAGTATACAGTGTATTTTAACCATGTTGTATAGATTATGTGGTTTGATTTACATCATAACTAACTTCTGAGGCTATGAGGCTAGCTGAAAGGCAGGCTGTCTGGAATATTGCATTACGCATTAGGGCCGAGTGATTATCATGTACTCACTGATAGTTTGAGACAGTAGATTGCCTGACCATTTGAATTTTTGAATCGTAATTTATGGGACACTTGGCAGTTTGAGTGATATAAAGTCATGACTGTTGACAAATTGCTTTTAATCTGGGTATTTATGAATAAAACAACTATTGTGATAGTATTGATAATCATGAATATCACTGTTTCTACTAACATAATTTTCACTATCACTCAGCCCTACAGCAGCAGATCACACAATACACAATGTTCAAATGCATGTGAAATCAACCATAGCCCACAGTGATATTTAACTAGAAAGCATGTCACCGGTGCTTGTAACAGCTTTCCTTGTTGTTGAAATAATCTAGGTTGTATATATGCTATGAAAACTCACATGATCAATTTTTAATTGCATAGTACCTGTTTTTAGCGGATTGAGCCATTTGCTAAAATAAATGTCTCATCAGATAGAAGTGAAATAGCAGGGAAGAAGTATATAAATGGTTTTGCTTCTACGTACTTAAGCAATTTTTAAGTGCTTGAATTTATGCAGCAAATGTGCTAGTACTGAAATACTTTAAGTTGTGCTTCATGTGGCCTATAGAAATGCATTGTGTGGAAGTATTAAATACTCTTAATAAAAAATTAATACACAGTAACCTGCTCACCTGTGTGCAGCCCATCTCACCCCAGAACTGCAAGCAGCCATCAATAACTTCTCGTATTAGGCGACCTGCCTTCAGTTTTGCCATGGACGCTAATTTAGTGACATCATGGCCCTCCATGAGTAGAGCTGCAAACAGAAAAATTAATTGTACAACTTTGTTACTGTAGTTGAAATTAACCAAGGTCTGGTACATCCAATACACACATTCAACTATAACTTCTCTTGTGAATAAGCTAATAATCCATCATTTATATGTAAGTACTATAGGCCTGTCTACGCAACAAAAATAATGCATAAATTAATTGCATCCACATGGAATTCAAATTGAGCCAATTCGAATTAAAAGTGAATTGAGTCAATCCACCTCCAGAGGTAGTTTCATTGCAAAGCAAGTGGATTGGAAAAGATAATGCAGCAATTTCATTACAATTCATCAACACGTTCAGCATTTTGTGCGTAAAGGCAAGGTTATGAAGAGCGTCACTTCGCTATAACAACTTTATTTAACTAGGTATTATTCATAAGCGAATCGGGATGGTGGGTAGCTGGAATGCAAAAGAAACGAAATCCCTAATCGTCAACTTGGGGCCAAGAGAACACTCAGAGTCAACTATACAGAGTCCATAGGAATTGTGACACAGATACCAACATATCGCTATGGAGCTGGGTATGTTGAAACATGGTACCAGTGCCAACTTTCAATTTGGCAGTGCTTCTTTCATACACGCTTTCTGATGCCTTTCTGATTCCAGCTTATGGAAATATCGAAACATAACATACTAAACTCACCACAAGCGATATTAAACACAGCAAATGCTATTTTTATTTTGTTTTCGTGCAATTGACAGTGAATTATCCATTTATTATTTATATACTATTATGCTAAACAAAAACACCCTGGGTGTAAAAAAAGTGCGAGGCCAATCAGAAGCAGCATTGCAAATAGGTATGTACGACCAAAAACGTTGATATCAGTTGAGGCCAAGAAATTACTTATCAAAAATCTACTTGAATGACATAATAGTTTATAGCATATTGTCACAACTATGATTGACTTTGTCACTTGGCCACCTTTATTAATAATGATGATGTGAAAAAGGTGGCCAAGTGACAAAGTCAATCATAGTTGTGACAATATGCTATAAACTATTATGTCATTCAAGTAGATTTTTGATAAGTAATTTCTTGGCCTCAACTGATATCAACGTTTTTGGTCATACATACCTATTTGCAATGCTGCTTCTGATTGGCCTCGCACTTTTTTTACACCCAGGGTGTTTTTGTTTAGCATATCACTACTTTTTTGGAAGTATAAACAGATGTTATTACTAGCAAGCAGCAGAGAAGTACTGCATGGGCATAACTTGTACTTACCTAGCACACAATATTGCAAATTAAACTTTGAAGCTTAATTTTGAAAAACTCAAGCCCGAGATTTTTTTTTAACTTTCACTACAGAGTGATACATCAATATAGATTGTGTATCTGAAAGTTTATGTAAATCATTCGAAGGGGGTCCAAGTTATGACAACTATCAACCTGCAGTGTAATAGTCCTTCTCAAATACATTCAAGTGTTTACTTCAGACTGATAATAGTATGACAGGTAGAGCATACATAGGAGAAGTGCTGATACAAATTTGGCTGAAATCCATGAAGAAATGAGTGAGTTATTAGACAAACAAGTGAATGTATAAAAAGGGAGTTTGAAAAAACTTCCGGGGTTCACGAAAGCTCTCGCAAGCCCCCGAAAAAAGTGTGCGATGAAGAAAGAAAGAAAGAAAGAAAGAAAGAAAGAAAAAAAAAAAACGACTGCCGTGTAAAAATTTTTGTGGTCACAGGAAGGCATTTATAAGGCTGTATCGGAAGAATGGCTGAATAGATTTCTACGAAGTTCGGTATATTGATTCTTCAAACAATGAAGGTACTAATTGTCTAGTAAACGGGCGAATTGGGCGGGAAAGGATGGTTCGTCGTGCGTAGTCGCACAATGGGCACCATAAAACTCGCAATGGCTGGTACTTAGTAATGGTGGCGCCTATTTCCTCCATTCTCGGTTTGTTGATTCTATATAGTAGGAACGTTGTGGGTCGGTAATAACTAAGCGATAGTTTTAATGGCGGCTTAGCTAGAACGTTTGCGAGTTTCAGGGCGGTGCTACATGTAAATAACTCACCAGTGGTCGCGTTGCTGTGCTTCTTCTTGGCCTCGCGACTCACTATCGTGAGTCTTGATAATTAACAGAACATCATATCCTAAAAAACAGCCTGGCTGTAAAAATGTGTGAGACAAATCAGAAGCAGCACAGAAAATGGTTACAAGTGACAAGTAAGGCCAAGAAGTTACACAACTTCTTATTTACTTGAACGATAGCATAATTGATCAATTATTGGAATAGCTCAATTATTAATTGCTCAATTATCGGAACACACGTTTCCAAGAATAACTGACACTTGTACGTTCATTTGCTAAACAATGAGTTGATTTCCGGTGAAGATACCGTGATTTTCATTGATATTTCTGGCGTATGATTTGTGAATGGTGTGATTTATGAGTGGCCGGTTAGTTTTAGCTGCTTTTACTTCAATGTTTTCCGAGTATTCTCAGTTGTTTTTAGTACTGTGTCAACTATACCGTGTTAACCACTATCAAGCAAATTAGTAGTTACGAGAACAAAGTTACAAGTTACAATTACAAAGTTACAAGAACAAAGTTTTAATCTCCACTATTTCACATACACACACACACACACGGCTAATTTTACTTGATCACTAATGGCACTAAGCTGCTTTAGACAGACTACCAATGTACTGTACATGCTTTGTTAGTAAGGCTTACATTAAAGTTACATATTACTGTATACACACATGATAATATAGCTAGCTCTGTGCTACATATATCGTCTAATGTTATATCATCATGCTAATACTCAAATCTATGACTACATACATATACATGGTCAAACTTCAAGTCAAAAATGAACCACAGTCCAGCCAAGTCAAAGGTCAAGCATCATTGTGACACTTCCTTGTATCATGTATCAATCCCATACACTAGCTATGTACCAAGGAAAGTAATCGTCAATAAACAAAAGCTAAAATGTGTTGAAAATGTATAAAAATAGAAAATAACTCGGTCCAGCAGTCCAGTTCAGTATTCCAGTCCACTCCAGTGTTCCAGTCCAGTAGTCCAGTCCAGTGATTAGAGACTACCATAATCAAGGGAAGCTCCAATTGCTAGTAATGTCTCAATGGACGATTTAGAGATAATGGTGAGAATATTTGAACAAGAATGTATACTTAAATAGTTCCATTTCAGTATTAGAAGAGTTAACATACAGCGAACTTTTATGCTGACCTCTGATGTTATGCTCAACAGTTGTGATCACATCAAGAACACAGACTAGTGCCAACACGATAAGGGTAAAACACAGTATGACGTTGTTCTGTTTGTTTGAAGAGTGTGAATGTCAAAATGATGAAGATGGGTGTGTTGTGGGTGTGGCAGGCAGACCTACATATCATGCATCACCAACAATATTGTTGATGTCATTGGAACAGTTCAATTTGGATGTAGTTTTACTAGCAAATATTGTTTAAACATCTGTATCAGTTTTAAAAATCATATCTCACATATATAGCTAGTGGTTAATCCACATAAAATTTTGACAACTCATTCAAAATTACATGTGAACTTTTTCAGAATTTTGACAATTAACCCGTGGGCAGGGTGGCCAATACTCTGACAATTGGCGTACGCAATATAATGGAGATCCAATAATTGGACATTGCCTTCAACAGCTTCTTTCAGTGATAACAGGCAACAGAAAGAGCGCTAAGAAACTTGAAACTTGGTAAGTCATGTGACAACATCATGGGAAATATAAGTGCCAAAGCTGAGGCGCATGGCGCTAATAATGCAGGGGCGGTGGTAATAAATGTGTCATTAATTGGTCAATTACGCTATGTAGTTACAGTAGTTTATAGCATATTTTCACAACTATGATTGGCTTTGTCACTTGGCCACCTTTATTAATAATGATGGTGGCCAAGTGACAAAGCCAATCATAGTTGTGAAGATCATCTGTAAACTATTGTAGTTACATATCATTCAAGTACAAGGATTTTTAATAACTACTTGGCCTTACATGAAATATAAAATCGTTTATAACCATTTACAAAATGCTGCTTCTGATTGGCCTCGCACTTTTTTACAGCCAGGCTGCTTTTGTTTAGGATATCACTGCTTTCTATAGGTAAGGTCTTGACAAGAAACCTTATAGCATGCAAAGTTATGAAATTTTTAAAGTGTCAACAAACAAACTTAACAGAACATTGAGGTATAGACAGGTTGGGTTATAATCACATCAAAACACTATGGATAGTAACCGACCAAACAATAGCCATTAGGCAATAGTCATGGTACCTACAATGCATACAGGTTCTTACCAGTAGCTCGATAAACTAGTGATCTCAGAGCTTCAATTTCAGACTCCATTTCAGCAAGTCTGAAGTGAACATGTTGGTTGTCAAGTATACTTTTACCAAATGCCTTTCTCTCTCGAGTATAATCAATAGTTTGTTGAATCATCCTCTCCATGGTAACCAACACTGAAACAACAAAAAGACTGCATACCTTACATGAACACATTTTACATAGCTATAACCTGGGATATGAAATTTTTGTGGTTATTCAAAAATCCATGAGATTCACAAAAATTTCACCCTCAAAATTTTATGCTATATATGGTAGCAGAATCTTCAGGACTAACAACACACTCCATTATGTAGTGAAGTATAAACATTTTAACCAGCTTATCCCCAGCTTGTGTTTAGTACTAAGCGTTTTATATAGCTCATGCTTTACTGCTGGTGTTGTACAGTGTGGAATCAATAGCCTCATGTTTCACACCGTTATTGAATGGATTTACCAATGTATCCGGCTAGATGCATGCTGCTTAAATGTGCTGCTCGATTAATTCCTATACGCTGGTATATAATATCTATGGGACGCTAACATGAAAGTTGCACCTACTCCATATACTGCACATTATGTCAAATTGCATAGCTTCACTCCTTGGGTATGGACAGTACAACTTAGTGTTGTCTCATCACAAAAACAGAGTTATAATGCCAGATACAGTATAGCTATGATTGTGGATAACTTGCAGAAAACAGTGCCTTGCCATAGAATATACGTAGCTCCTATCTATGGCTTTGTTTTCTTTGAGGGCTTGGCCTGGCTTTCACGCTGTTATATCGGAGCACCGTTTTAGGTCACATAGTTTAAGCACAGCTATAGATTATCTGATTTCAATACTGAGAAGCAACTTATATACATACAAGCACAATACAATAAGGTCATTGTCTAAATACAAAGACTACTATTAAAATTACAAAAGCACAAAGAACTACCAAAACATTTACAATGATTTATTGCAGGGCTGTAGGAAGCAATTTTTCATTGGTCAGGCAGATCTAAGTAAAATATGAGAAGCAGAAATTGTTTGGGGGAACTGATAAGTTACTGTACACTGACATTTGTGTGTGTAACACACAACCAAACATGCAAAGCATGGAGCAATTAGGGGGGTCTGGGGGCATGCCCCCCTAGAAAAATAGATGTTCTGAGATTGATTCTGGTGAATTTTGTGATTAAAATTACTAATAGCTATTAAACAAACAAACCTACGTACTATAGTCATTGCTATAGACTATACATAGCTAGCATGCAATACAGCTAAATGCTTGAAGTTATAACTATGTAATTATTATTAGTTATGTACCTAGCTAGCTAGATCAAGATTGATACAACTCATGCAGCAGCTGCCACGTGACACGTGTGCAATATGTTAGTCTCGTGTGGCTCTGCGCTGCCGCTTATCAATTAATTTAGCCACACTTGTCCGGCTGTCTAATTGATAAGCGGCGAGTCTGGCCATGTGAGAGTCAGACTAGCTAGATAGTTTCCTAATAGTGAGAGTATATAAAATATCAATGTATCTTAGTCCTACCTTTAAGCTCGCCTTTAATCATTCAACCATAATAGAATTCAATATTTTAACCAACTGTCACGTGATCCAGGAGATGTCACATAAAGAGCATTAAATAGAATAATTGCATCAATGAAAACAGCTGTTTCAGGGTAAAGGTTAGTTTGTTACTATATACAACACTGGAATGTATTATGTTTATGTTAATTGAACTCCTGTCTGAATTCAAAATAGTGCAACTGCAGTAAAATTTAATTGTGCATTTTCATTTGCCTCTTAATATATTGGTCCAGCGGTTGCCAGACCTGCCAGACCTGTTCCTACGGCCCTGTATTGTGTAGATTTACATAGCATTCAATGTATAAAAAAGTGGTGAGGCCAGGCTACACCAGCACCACTTATGACAGCTTGCAAGGACATTTTCTAAGAGTTCTCTTTTCATTATGAACTTCCTGTTACAGCAGATGCCTGATTGTCTACAGTCAATTAGGCTAATTAAGTTACTTATTTAAATTATAAATAACAGGTGGTTAACCACCAACAATCAACAAAGTCAAACCTGATACTGCACACCATAATCTCTCTTTCTGAAACTGGATCATCTGATAAGTAAATCCTTTACCTTCTTCACCGATCAAATATTTCTTTGGTACAACAACATTATCAAAGAAAATCTGAGCTGTATCTGACGATGCCAATCCTAGTTTATGAATTTTAGTCTTTGATATTCCGCTAGCATCCATTGGTAGACAAATTAGAGATTTGTTTCTGTGTGGATTACCCTCACTGGTGTTAGCCAATAAACACATCCAGTCTGCCTGTAAACCTGATGTTGTCCACATCTTACTGCCATTGATGATATAGTCATCTGTCCCTCTTTTGGGTATAACAGTGGTCTTAATACCAGCCACATCTGATCCTGCTCCTACTTCACTTACACCTACGCAAGCTACCATGTCACCTGCAATTGTTGGTGTGAGGAATTTTTTGCGTAATTCATCTGATCCAAAAGTTGCCAGGGCTGGTGTTGCCATGTCAGTTTGAACACCGATTGCCAAGGGAATACCATGGCAATGTATGGTACCTAGCTCTTCAGCTACTGCAAGGTTAAAACTGTATGGCAAGCCAAGACCACCATATTCTGTTGAATAATTGACTCCTAAGAAACCATTGTCTCCTAAATTCTTGAATACTTTATGGGCAGGAAATATTTCTTGTTTCTCCCACTCATCGACATAAGGGTTGATATCTTTATCAATCAACTTCTTCAGCGACTGACGCATTTCATGATGTTCATTAGTAAACAGGTGCTCATCTTTTAGAGGAAAGGTGGTGATAGTAGCAGCTAGTTGTCTGCTAAACCTCTGGCACAGTGACGACTGAAGACTGGGAACAAGTTTCACCCAATACGCCATAATAATTAACCTATGCAAACAAGTCATAACAGACCATTGGTAAGTAAATCTCTATAGTGAATATATACAAAATGTGCCCAACCTCACAAGTAGCTAAGTAGCTATTATTAAGGAGTAGCTATGCAGTCTTTTATCATAATTTATTTGCTCTGTACAAGCATAGATAACAATGGTGCAAATTACAAGGTTACACTTTACTACGAATGTTACCCATGGTCTGCACTTGCCAGTTGTATACCGTGGCAGACAGTTAGCTACCGCTCTCAAATAGCTATCTACGGTGAGTTGAGTATCTTCATGTAAGATATTATATATGTAATAGTTATACCATGGGCACGAGTGGTTTGCCTGATATATACACCCGATGCCCGAGGGCAGAGGGTGTATATATCAGGCGAACCATGAGTGCCCATGGTATGGCTAATATATACCACCTCCTGTGCGTGGGCAAATGCTCAGCACAAGGCTTTAAACTTCATTGTATTTAAACTTCATTGTATTTATAGTAGGACTTATTACATTCGATTGTGGGTTTGACATATAACGTTTACTCTACGTTTTGCTTTTCCGGGAAGTCGGCATGCGTGTGTGTATGTGACTGTGTGCCTGTCCAACAGGCTATTAACGTGAAATGAAGCCTGGTTAACCAATGAAACCAGTCCTACTGCTTTTCAGTTTCTTTATACGACACTTACTATCGATATTACTGATGGGTGTGGCCTTATAGTAACAAAGCTTGTCGTGTGTTACTGTCAAGAAGAGCAAGGTAATGCTGTGTTAATCATTCATTTTGCACTGTACATTACTAACAAGACGGAACACTTCAGTTTTAAAAGTGGGCGTGGCATCGGGTTGCGAAGCTTATAAAAGAAGACTGGCCTTACCATAATAATTTCAGCTTTGTATTAAGTTTTACCACTAAACCACTATATTTAAGGCTGGTTTAAAATTAAAAACCCAATCCCACAAGTAAACATTATAAGGTGTACTATATAAATGGCAATGTCTTTAGTCTCTACGTTATTTGGATCAAAGCTTTGTATCAAAGAGTGGTTCAAAGGATAAGTGGAAACCACTTTCCCAGGCAATATCTGGATATTACCCTCTGCAACCACTTTCCCGGGCAATATCTAGATATTGCCCTGTGCAGAGGGCATTATAAGATATATTGCCCTGTAGTTCCCTTTGATCCTCCCACGCAAAGTGGTATATATTATGATATATGGTGTCGGGTATGTTGTAAATAAATGAACACATGAAAGAATCACTCGGTGCAAAACACGTGATACCAAAAATGCACCACTGACTCGCTCACCAATAGCTTCACGAGATTTCATTCGTTGAGCACGTATTTGGGTCCACAGTGGGTCGAGATGGAAGTGGCTTTTGCCCTTGAGCTTTCGTTAAGGCCACTCCAAATTGATTTCCTGTTTCCCGTCCTGGTCGAACAAACTTTGGCATGCGGGCGGGCGGCAAATTCCATTATTCCATTATTCCATTATGTTAACTACTACACATGTACACAACTACACATGTTTTGTACATCTCTACAAGGTGGACAATCCATGTTAACTACTACCCGACTACCTCAGTTTGCACATGCAGCATTTTAATATAGCTCAGGTCTATGCTCAAGTTAACCATCGTGCTCGACTGTGCTAGTGTTTTAAAGAATCCGGACTTTAACAACCACGTGATGCTTAGAAACGTTAGTTTACGGAATAATGGAATTTTCTGGCTTGACAAGAAAATCATGCGGGCGGAGGACGGGAAACAGGAAATCAATTTGGAGTGGCCTAATTAGCATGAACATCCTGTATATTTCGTAAAATTCCGTTCAATGCGTAGGATTTGCCTGAGCTGCACTTAAAAGCTACGATTTCATGATTCAAGGAAGGCCTTAGGCGTACGAGATTTCAGTGAATGACAGACCCCTCGATAAAATAATAAAAAAAAGAGTGGAAGATTGATATACTCTAATAGAACAGTCAAATACCCTATTACAGCAATCAGGTTACTTTGTGTTACTCTAATATAACAGTCAAAGATTGGAGTGTGCCCGCCCAATGGAACGCACCTAGCTATATACGCCACTGATTATTAGTACTTGGTTGTATAATTATTAATACTTGGCAGACAGAACAGCTGATGGGCCCAGGGGGCAATCATAGCTGCTATTAAACTAACTATTAGCTACAATAACTAGTATACATAATAATTAAAATTGTCAGTATCAATAATTGTCAGAGGTATAGATGGTTCCAGCCTATAATAGTTCTTGGAAGAAAGCTAGATTTATGGCAGGTGGTAGCTGAGTATGGTTTGACAAAATGTTGTTGGTGGAAATGTCTTGTTATTCTTTGTTTTGGTAAATGGAATAGATAATGCTATAATTTCATGTGGTGCTTTAGGCCACTCCAACTTGTAATTATGTTTCTGTTCCACTGCCCGCATCACTAATTCCACATTTTAGAAATACAGCAATACGCATGCGTATATCTCACATGCAACTTTTGTTTGTTTATAATAGTGCCATGTTTTTGTTCAGCTTCATACTCCTTGTTTTTACCAGATAATTTTGTAAGTCATCAACTTTTAAATGCCATGACGTTAGTAAACTGTGCTGTGTGATGCCGTAACAGCAATCGCTCCATCCTTCCTTGGAAAAATTGGCCCATTGGACCTCCTGGTATTGCAATTTTATAAGAATTTGTTTATTGCTTTGTTGCTGAATTCCCACCTGCCCACATCAAAAATTAAAATGTACAGGACCAGAAACATAATTACAAGTGAAGTGGCCTTACATAGGATCTGAAGTCTGGAAATTTTACACCGCACTTCTAGTGTGGGCCAGCCTAGTTGTTGGAGCATAGTCTGCATAGATGTAATCTTGGCAAACCCAATGAGCTACTCTACGTTGGATCTTCTCTAACAATTGAATATGATTCTGATACTGTGGATTCCAAACTGCTGCAGCATATTCTAATGATGGATGGACTGACTAGTGTATTCTTAGTCTCGCGTTGCCAGACCGCTATATTGCCTCCTCTTTTGGTCGGTGAAATAGGGTCTGGTGAAGTTCCATAGGTACGAGGTTTCAAAGATTTCAGTTCATATTTCTATATAATCACGTGATGTCATTTGCAAGATTTCAGATATGATACTGTACAAAAATCAGAAAGTAATCTGCCACATAGCCAGGCCTGTCTACTTTAGTCATCAATGGGAGAGGTACCTTAGAACATCCCTTAGGCCCTATCCCATAAAATTGATTAAGAAGACAAGGATTACAAACCATGCTTATGTGCAGGTTTAACTATTATAGTACACCCAGCCTCTCTTAACTTGACCATGTCCACAATAGCAACAAAATTATGCATACAAACATTACAAACACACATGAAGAGTTTAACTGTCTTATGAGACAACTGACAATATAGTGAAGTTATTTATGAGTTGGGTAGAGTGCCGGACAGTTTGCATATTATTCCCAACATTATTTCATCAGCTCCAGCACCAATAGACATCAAGCGAACATCCCGATACATACGTGATATCTCCACTTCCTATAAAGCAATATTGAGTGCATATATAATTGGTATTACAATACGTACTTTAAAGCTACCGTGAACTAGGACAAAGTTGTAACAGTGCCAGCTCAGCAATTATAATATCATATTGCAACTCATGAGTGCACACTAATGCTGATATGATTGTCTTTGATATCACCAAAATTTAAAGAAATTGTGATGCACGAGTTAAAATTTCATTATCTTCTATGCTGTTGCTGTAAAAAGATGGCAATACAATTGTGGCCTGAGTCATGTACCACATGCAATATCCTGTTTGCATGCCACGATACCACAATTCACAGTGAAATTGTGGGCAATCGAATCTACTCTCGAGATTTGCCATGCTTGAAATGCCCTGCAAGTATATTTCCCACCAGACATTGTTCACGCATTGACCATAGTCTACATGTGGTGTGAACGTAAAATTAATATGCGTTAGCTAATTGTATGGATAACATTTTAAAACCAATCTTTAGTCCTCAAAAGTTTTAGGCTATACAAGTATATACTTACACAAGTATGCCATAAGAAGCAAACAAACTAGTTTAAAAAGTGAGTAGGAAAAGGAAAAGGATTTTGGTACAAGGGAACACTAAAGATTCTGGCGTGAGATACCGTATAAGCTCAAGGGTAAAAATTTTCTCTGATTTCACGGATTTTTGAAAAACCACGAAAATTTTAACCTTGAAATTTTTGTCCTCCATTGCAATTCAATGCTGTACTTCAGTTATCTGCGAAAATGCAATTCAGCAAGCTACAAAATTCACAAATCAGCAAAAATTTTACCCTCGAAATATTTAGGCTATACAGTATTTAATCCTTGATCATAGATACTAACCTACTGAAATCATGAGCCAAAAGTAGGGATTAAACTGTTATCAATTATCTCATGCCAGAATCTTTGGTGTTCTCTTGTGCTTTCCTTGTTTCCTTACTTTTTGTAGCGATCCCTACTGACTATTAAATTTTTATTTATCCAGTATTATTTAGTGGCACTTACTAACCAGTGAGATTTTAGATGCTTATTACTAATCTCTAATTAATATACAACTCAACATGACTTTGTGTCACTTCAATCACAATTACACAGCTTTGTATTGCATGTCTTGTTAGTCATACATGTGTGGATTTAAATGTGTCACTAGCATTATTACCCTACTGTGCTATAGTTAGATCAGGCCTGGTCACATGATTCACAGTATCTCTAGCAGAACATACACTATACAGCATTGCTACTCTTTCACATGTTTGGGTCAACGAAAAAGGATCTGGTAAAACCTTTTTGTTCTGGAAATCTAGGGGTTGACAATTGACTCCTGAACAGCACCATAAAACAATGCAATAAACACACAACTTGCATTATTCTCCAATTTACAGTTCTGTGTCACTGGCCAGAAGCCATCAACAGCCCTCAAAAGTGGTCATTTCTATACTGTAAAGGCATGTACGTGGGAATTTTCGAGGGACTTATGCTTTGTGGAAGGCAAGTCTGAAAGGATTTTTGCAGTTTAGTTTTTGCTGATCATCAAGGTTGAATTGTTTCCTTATGCGTTCAGCAAGCTTACAGTGAAATCCGCAAATTTTACGTCCCTCAAAATTTCTACGTATACAGTAGTTGTTGTTGTGGTATAGGAGGCCTTTAATCAGATCCTTTTTGCTGACTCAAACAAAAACAAAAAGCAGTTTAGCAAAGTCAGACTACCTAACTACTCACCTGTGTGTAGCCCATCCCACCCCAGAACTGCAAGCAGCCATCAGCAACTTCTCGTACTAGCCGACCTGCCTTCAGTTTTGCCATGGAAGCTAATTTAGTGACATCATGACCCTCCATGAGTAGAGCTGCAAACAGAAGAACTAGTATAGCACTAGCCACATGGAATTTACTAGAATTGTACAATGTACCGACAACTTGGTAGTGATGTACCAACGATCAGTTTAACTATCAGAAATCAGTTTATCAGCCTAATTAAAATGTTGGTATCGGTTTTTTCTTTAGCAGATATTTCAGATTTATCCACATCAATTTATTTTAGTGATAAAATATTTTCTATTTCAATCTAAATTGGAGATATAATAATTAAGGATAGGTACGTATATTCAAATAATATTACGTTTTCATGGCATGATGATAGCAGATTTGGAAGCTATGTTGATATCAGATCGGCTATCAATGTCGGCCAATATTAGTAAAGCAATATCATAATCAAAATATTGGCAAAATCTCTTAACGGTGCATCACTACAACTTGGTAGTCCACATAACATTAATATTGTATCTTAAACTGAAATAACAACTCTTTATGCTTTTTTGCATTTATTGTGAGTTTGAGTACAGTGTGTAGTGAATAGAATTCAAGCACGGCGCCCGCACACCTAGTCCATCACGGGAATTCTGAGTACGGTGTGCAGTGAATAGAATTTAAGTACGCGTGTCATTTTAGTGTAACACCACACAGATAACTTCGGGTTGGAAGATCCAAGAAGTCAAATCACCAGTCACAATGAAGATTACCAATGGCCACAACTCCAAAGTAGTTCATGTAAATCGTTTAAGGCACAGAATTCAATTTCAACCAGACGGAGTGAGGACAGATCACAATGTAGTGAGGATGCATCCTGGAACCCCCCAGGAATAGAACACTCAGTTATACCAACTGACATCCCAGAATGCCGTTATCCTTCACGAGACAGATGCTCACCGGATTGGCTGAGGTTTTAAGATATGAGCTTGAGGTCGAGCTTCTTCACAAGGAGGGGCGTATGTAGTATGGGCTCAGTAACATTATTATAACACGCATACATAATTACTTGTAACCATGCATTACGTTTATTGACATCATTGTTAGGCACACTATATAATGTGATTCTTGTACCATTGAAAAGGTCTATTAACTAGTGACTACAATGATACTACTACTATATAGAAGTATAGCTCTTGACTAGTGCTGGGTGATTGTGGCGATAATTAGTATCGATATCGTTAAAATGACTATCGTGATTGTTTTGTTAATTGGAGCGAGCCCCACACTAGTGAAAGTTTGGTACAGTGGTCACGTATACAACAAATTACAATAAAAAATTGGAAAACTTACAAATCAACGAAAAATAACTATTGTAGTTTACTGATGCCACTTATATGGTTGGTGCGGTCGTTCATCACACGAAGACCTTCCAATCTGGGACTGAGCTTGCCTACAGTTGCCAACCCCTTTTCGAACTTTGTGACTTTGGATTGGTTGTCATAGCTGAACTTCTGGGTATGAGCTGATTCAACTAAGTTAGTCTCTACAAAGCCTTACAACTCTGCTAGTTTAGCTTGCAACTGTTGTTGGTAGGTAGCAGCATCATAAGCCCGTGACTCAGCGTATTCATTAATCCGTGGTTGTCTGCCAAACATAAGCAAAAAGGGAGAAGCTCCGGTAGATGCATGAGTTGCTGTTCTGTATGCAAAGAGAGATATTTTTCCCAATCAGCTTCTTGCTCCACATACGTAGGATCGAAGTAGTTGTAGTAAGGATCCATTAAATCATTCCACCATTCCATCTTCTTGTGGGTGGTAGGCAGTAGTGTGTGACTTTACAATACCAAAGGCATTCAACATTTGTCTCAGTATTGTGCTCTCAAAGTTTTGCCCTTGGTCTGAATGCAGGATTTTTGGCATTCCTAGCACTGCAAATATCTTGATAAGTTCACGGTAATACGTACACCGCATCGGTATGGCCTCCGCCCACTTGGTAAAATAGTCTTGTACCACTAAAAGGTATTTATTATGCTGGTATGACAATGGTACTTGTAGGACGTCGACAGCTATCATCTCCCATGGTCTGCCAACTGGTATGGACGTCATTGGCGCTCTAGAAGGGAGGGGTTGCTTCATCTGTTGACAGTCCAAACATTCTCTACAGTATTTTTCCACATCACTTGCCATACCTACCCAGTATGCTTGATGTTGTAGACGATTAAAAGTTTTATCAAAACCTTGATGTCCAGCATAGGCTGCAGACTAGTAGGAATTATTGGTACTGTGATAACATCAGACAAAGGATTTGGACAGTATCTTCGGCAAACACATCCTTTAGCCAACAGTAGTTGTGGCCATATTTGTTTGTAACGTCTGAGGGGTTGAATTTTCCAGGCCTTTCCGGATGGCTGCCCTGTGGTGATGTCATTAAATGATTATATATCTTTGCTATGTGTTGGTCTTGCTGTTGGGCCATGCAGATATCTGTTTCTCCTGTATCTAGTAACGTAGCAGCAATATTTAGTTGTCCGGCTTCACCATGGCAGTGTGACATAGCATTTGCATTTGTATTTGAAGTGCCCTTCCGGTATTGAATGTCAAAATCAAACTCCTGCAAGGACAGAGCCCACCTACACAACAGACCTTCCATCTTTTGACTCGAGAGCCACTGGAGGGGTGCGTGGTCAGTTTGTAAAATGAAATGACCTCCCAAAAGATAATGTCTGAACTGTTTCAGGCCATAAAGTATAGCCAGACATTCTTGTTGGGTGACACTGTAGGATCTCTCTGCTTTTGTCAGCACCCAGCTGGCATAAGCCACCACTTGACCGCCTTGCTCCAATGCTGCTCCTATACCTCTTGCACTTGCGTCTGTTTGTAACATGAATGGCTTAGCAGTAGAATGGAAATTAGGAAAGGTAAGGATTGGTGATCGTAGTAAGTGTTGTTTCAGAGTCGAAAATGCCACTTCACAGTCCTGATTCCACGAAAACTGAGTAGACTTTTGTGTAAGTTGATGTAATGGGGCAGCAATGTTAGCAAAGTTCTTAATGTAGCGTCTGTAGTATGAGGCAAGTCCTAATAATTGCCGTACAGCTTTTGCACTTCTTGGTGTGGGCCACTATTCAATTGCCTATGTCTTCTTGGGATCAGGAGCCATCCCAGCTACAGAAAAAGTGTGTTTCAGGTATGAAACTGAGTGCATACCAATGTGACATTTACTTCCTTTGAGTGTTAGTCCCGCTGATTGTAGTCTATGGAGGACTTGGCGTAAATTGTCTGCATGCTGACTGACATCTGTAGAATGGATAAGAATATCGTCTAGATATATGACAACAAATGGTAAGCCATGGAGGATCTTATCCATAAGCCTCTGAAATGACCCGGGTGCCCCAGATAACCCAAATGGCATGCAGCAGAACTCGTATAATCCCATACCTGGTCCTGGACAAAAAGCTGTCTTCTCTTGGTCTTCCAGCCATGCAGGGACCTGCCTATACCCACACCGTAAATCCAACATTAAAAAATTGTTGATCCAGCCAGGCAATCCTGCACCTCATCTGGTAAGGGAAGAGGGTATGCATCACGTGAAGTTTTCTTGTTGAGAGTTCTATAATCAAAACACAATCAGATATCTCCAGATTTTTTGTATAAATAAAGCGGGGGCCATCAACAGGCTGTTACTTTGTTTGATAATCCTTTGGTCTAGCACACTCTGTAATTGGTTCTGTAATTGGTTCTGTAATTGGTTCTGTACTTCATCTCTGTAGTGTACTGGAATGTGTCTCAGGTAGATGGACAGGTGTGCCTGTTGTAGGAATGTAGTGGTAAGAAGCTCCATCTTACCAGGGGTTGTTTTGAAGAGTTGCTGGAATTCATAAACAACTGTCTATAAATTACTCAACTTACATTCTGGAAATTCCACTGAAGTATTAGAAAACACTGGAATAGCATAATCTTCCACCTGGTCATCAATGGTGCTTGAAACTGATACAACAGCACAATGTTTGGTCCACAAGGTGCACTCAGCTTCTAGAACTGATTTGAGGCAGGGGTCTACTACCATGTTGTCTGCTGCAGGAGGAACAGAGATGTACTAGCAAAGTCAATAGTGGTCCATGCTGCTGTAGAAAGTCAAATCCCCAGGATAGCTGGGTGTGATGAGTGTATTCACCACTATAAAGGTCTCCTGCTGCTGTCACTAATTTCACCAGAGGAAGAGGAATGTGTACAACATTATTCATCTATGGTGATATCATATCCTTTCTCACCAAGGATACAGCTGAGATGAGTCCAGCATTATTTCCATTGAAACTCCTCCCAGCAGACCAGTGACTACAGCTGAATTAGTTCTTATAGCAGCTACTGTAATTAAGTTAAGCTGGTTATTGTCTGGGCCTATTGTAGGGGGGGGGGGGGCTGTGACCAGCCCCAGGTGCCCCCTGCTCATTTCCCTGCATCCTACAATCTTTTTGAAGGTGACCCATTCTAAGCATCGCCAGTTGTCTGTTGCAGGTTGGTAACCGCATTGATTTGGACAATTACGTTGAACGTGTTCAATTCCGTGGCAAGCAAAACAGCGTGGCATCTGTGAATGACACTTCAGTGACTGTACTGCTATTAATGCTGCTACTTGTTCTGTTAATTCAGCCAGTTGAGTTTTAAGCTACATTACTTCATGGCGTTCTTTAGCTGTGTCTTCCTGTGAGACAGAAGCCACGCTCTTTGACTCATGATTGCTCTCGATTGCCATTAAAAGCCGTGCTCGTTCCACCGTTGTCTCCATCCGTTGTGTTTCCCCTGTAGCACGAAGTTGTTTGCTTATAGCGGTCTGGAGTCTGCTGAGAAACTGATGTAATAGTAGCTGCTCCCTTGCTTCCTGCGGTAAATCAGGCATGCCCTGGTCTAGCAATCGCTTGAGGTCACGTAGAAACAATGGCAAAGTTTCGCCAGGTAACATTGATCTTTGGTTAAATTTGTCTAACGTTGAAAAAACTGTTGGAATCAACTTGCTTTTGATAGCCTTTTTTGCTTTACTGTAATCTTCTTTGTCCTCCTCGCTCAATTCAAGCCACACACTGCCAGTGCCTCTCCTTCCAGTAACGTCAGTAGCTTGGCTGCTCGAGTTGTACCACTCCAATCGTTGGCCTTACAGCAGATTTCGAAGCGACTAAACCATTCATCAACATCTCCCAACGCGAATGTCTTTGGAATACTTATATGTTTACTTGAATCTGCTACTAGTTAATAGTAGTAATAGACCTTTTCAATGGTACAAGAATCACATTATATAGTGTGCCTAACAATGATGTCAATAAACATAATGCATGTTTACAAGTAATTATGTATGCGTGTTATAATAATGTTACTGAGCCCATACTACATCCATAGTGATTTTCAAGACTGTTCTATTTCAAAAAGGTTGTAAATACTTAAAGATTTCACTAATTACGTTAACGCCCTAGCTGTGTAGTCAGCCAATAAATGTGTGTCTTGGTAAATAAGAAACTGCTACCTATTTCGATTGAACTTCAAAGCATTGCTAACATACCATTTCATAAGACATAACACATCTGGGGCATACAACAGTTTTTTATGATCTTCCCCTTTTACGTTTGCACATGAAGTATACACATGTACAAATATAAATGGACAAGATCACAAAATATGCTGTATATGTACAAGTTGGGTTATAATCAATTGTAGACAATAAACAATCAAACAACACCACTACTATCAGTACTAGGGCCCAAACGAATGTTGTAACATTCGAATGTTCATTCGTTTAAGTAACATTCGATAGTAAATTTTGACATTCGAAATACATTTATCTATTTAATGCTCAACATTATATGAACAAATCTTTAAATTTTACATGAATCATGGTGGTGCATGTATCTTTCAGCTACTTTGTCTACTTATTTTAAATTAAAATTGTCATTATAAGCATGTAAATTGGTGTATTAAGTATCCATTGTGTGGGCATTCAAACATTCGAACATTCGGTATTGAAAATCAAAGAATGTTCGAATATTAAAATTTCACATTCGTTTGCCCCCTAATCAGTACCCATGGTAAGTAACCACATTGTATATTACACACATTTTCTTACCAGTAGCTCGATAAAGTAGTGATCTCAGAGCTTCAACTTCAGACTCCATTTCGGCAAGTCTGAAGTGAACATATTGGTTGTCAAGTATACTTTTGCCAAATGCCTTTCTCTCTCGAGTATAATCAATAGTTTGTTGAATTGCTCTTTCCATTATCATTATCACTAAAACAACATGAACACTGCATGCCTAACATGAACACATTTTACTGTAATAAATCTCAGTATGGGAAAACTTGTGCACACAAAAAGTATGCTTATTCATATTATAGTACGTACGCATGTCCTTTACCACACAAGATTTCTAAATTGTGTGTGTATGTGTGTGTGTGTGTGTGTGTGTGTGTGTGTGTGTGTGTGTGTGTGTGTGTGTGTGTGTGCGTGTGCGTGTGCGTGTGCGTGTGTATCACTGTGCATTTGTGTGTGTATGTATCACTCTGTGTGTGCGTGCATGTGTATGTATAAGCTACACGAGATGATTCCCTAATGAAAAGCTGCATACGTAGATGGTGAAAATTGTGGTAGACTCCTATGGTTACACAAAAAGTTATTTCGTTTTGAAATCGGTCAAATTACCCCCTGTATACTGTCTACACTGTCTTATTCCATAAGGTTAGCTACAATATTCTTAGCACCAGCTGTTATACAGGACAACAGTGAATGTACATACATACTTGTATTGTGATAAAGTTGTGTGATTCTTTCATCACTATACTAAAATTTCAGACAACTTATTTGGATATTGCATCATATTATTAACCTCTTGTGAAATGTATTCATACTATATAGATACTGCCCACCATGAACTTCTTATTGTTAGTGGTTAATGGCAAGTGCTTAAGCCTATTATCCCACACCCTTAAGACATTAGCATCACACACTACTCTAGCATTATTCCTACAGAATAAGCTTAGTCAGCCATCAGTGCAAACATATATCTCATTACCAATGTGCATTAATTTTCATTTCACACTGAATTTATTTATTACAAGGCTTGTGAACATAAACTTCCCAAACCTGATGCTGTGCCCCATAATCTCTCCCTCTGGAACTGGATCATCTGATAGGTAAATCCTTTACCTTCTTCACCGATCAAATATTTCTTTGGTACAACAACATTATCAAAGAAAATCTGAGCTGTATCTGACGATGCCATTCCAAGTTTATGAATTTTAGTCTTTGATATTCCGCTAGCATCCATTGGTAGACAAATTAGAGATTTGTTTCTGTGCGGATTACCTTCACTGGTGTTAGCCAATAAACACATCCAGTCTGCCTGTAAACCTGATGTTGTCCACATCTTACTGCCATTGATGATATAGTCATCCGTCCCTCTTTTGGGTACAGCTGTGGTCTGAATGCTAGCCACATCTGATCCTGCTCCAGCTTCGCTTACACCTAAGCAAGCTACCACATCACCTGCAATTGTGGGTGTGAGAAATTTCTTGCGTAATTCATCTGATCCAAATGTTGCCAGTGCTGGAGTTGTCATGTCAGTCTGAACACCAATCGCCATGGGAACACCACCACAGTGTATGTTACCTAGCTCTTCAGCTATTGCAATGTTAAAACTGTATGGTAAGTCCAGACCACCATATTCTGTTGAATAATTGACTCCTAAGAAACCATTGTCTCCTAAATTCTTGAATACTTTATGGGCAGGAAACATTTCTTGTTTTTCCCACTCATCAACATAAGGGTTGATATCTTTATCAATCAACTTCTTCAGCGACTGACGCATTTCATGATGTTCATCAGTAAACAGGTGCTCATCTTTTAGAGGTAAGGTAGTGATAGTAGCAGCTAGTTGTCTACTGAACGCCACACATGAAGATGATTGTAAACTAGGTACAATTTTGGTGATTAGCCGAGAAACCATAATAATTAACCTACAAAATCAAACCAAGTGAAACACAGATATAATCCACCACCACTGTTACAAGTTCCATACAATTTTCGCTAACAAGAATGTGTTTAAATGTTCCAGCAATTATGGAACAGTTTGCCACCAGAAATTGTGGACTATGAAACCCTCAAGCACTTCAAACTCTATCTGAACAATTATTTATTGTTGTGATTAGTTACATGGCTGACCATGTACCATTGTATTATATCCACCCCCTCCACTGCGCGTAGTCTTCTTAGAAGTTATACCGGGGAGGGCAAATTATACAGAACACAAAATTAATAATAATGGTGGTTGTCATATATTCATATTTTGTAAGATAGGGCGTGACAATTTCTATATACCACACTAAGTTAACTACATCAACAAAACGAACTCACTTCTTTGCGCGAGCTAATAAGATAGAATACCAGTAGATCACGTGAGTAAATCGACGCTTTCGGGAAATGCCCTCGGAAATTAGTCTGAAGCATATATAAGCATTTTTTGAGGTCACTTTCCAGTGGTGATGCTGTGTGTTTCACAGCATGTCATGAGCAGCTCAGCGGACCAGTCTGCAACAAAATCTGTGGCATTCTCACACGCATACTAATATTATTGGCAGCAAACGGTTTTCGTAGAGGCAGTCTCGTGAGCAGTGTACAAAACAGGAAACATAATGTAAGCAAACACAAATTTACATCTCTGTAGCATGGCTTGATTGATTTGATTGATTTTCTCCAAGCATAGCTAGGCTAGAAATTCAAGGTGGAAGCATGCCATTGTTTAGAGCATTGTTTCTTTGTTGAACCTAGTCTCGTGAACACAGACCGCTTTCCTCGGGGGTGCGTTTATCGATTGGAGATTATAAGCGCCTCCTCGTAAAGGGGCGCTTATAATTTCCAATCGATAAGCGCCACCCCCGAGGAAAGCGATCTGTGTTCACGAGACTATGTTGAACCCATAATTGTGACTAATATTATTTGTAACTGAGAGTATTGCAAACCCAGGTCAATCCTAGTCTGGCGTAGCCGGACCCTTGAATTGGGCCGCGCGCTATCAAGAGTCTGGTAACCCTAGCATACCGTATAGTTGGTTTTTTTCGTGGTACTTAAATTCCGCGAATGGCTGACTCAGTTTTTTCGTGGTTTTATTTTCACGATTGGTCTTCCCAAATAGCTCACGTGAGTTGTAGGGATCAACTGACATATATGCACAAACTTACTTAAATTTTTTCCGTGATCATACAAGTCAGTAGAGGGGCGCTTAAAGCAAATACGGAAATTCGTGGATTCATCACGTGATTATCGCAATACAGAATGAAAGTAAATATGTGGATTCCGTACACTACCTACACTGTGTTCCTTAGCCAAAACCTGGCAAACTTTGGGATCAATCGTCTTTTCCACATGCGCATGCTTTAACCTTCCCGCGTTGTGTACTATATCATCCGAAGCATGCACGCACTCATCCGGCAATTTCACATATAAATAGAGGTAGCTAGCTACATCAATATATCAATTATAGCTGCAGCAAGGTTTCTCATCAAGTATGGCACTACATAGTCTTGGTCCTGTGCTTTTCAGCACAAATCCAGAGGACCAGATTGATTTCCTCAAGTCCAAGGGTCTTCTACGAACACAGCAGGACTGTCCCAGTTGTGGTGTCTCAATGGATTGGAGAAGACGACCAACCTGTGGAGATAAATTTACTTGGCGGTGTCCCAACTGCAACTGTATGAAATCAATAAGGAATGAATCTTTTTTCTCAAAATCTAGATTACCCTTACAAACTTGGCTGCAACTGATTCATCACTGGAGCATGGACATGCCAGTGACACAAGCCACCAAGCAAGCAAAAATCTCAGAAAAACGATGTATTGATATATACCAGTTTATGAGGGATGTTTGCTCTACTAAACTGATAGCAGCACCCATTATTTTAGGAGGACCGGGCAAGGTTGTGCAGATTGATGAATCTCTATTTGTTCATACTCGAAAGGTAGTTACAAATCATGTCACATTTCATAGTTATTCTCTGTTATCTCCAGAATGGTCGTGGCCGTCCACCAGCACAGGAACAGTGGGTATTTGGGATGGTAGACACATCCTCAAAGCCTGCTGTAGGGTACATGGAATTAGTCCAAGATAGGACTGCAGCTACATTACTGGCCATTATTAGTGCTCATGTTGCTCCTGGGACAGAAATCTGGAGTGATCAGTGGGCTTCGTACCATAATGTGGGGAGGATTCCAGGAGTGACTGCTCACCGTACAGTCAATCACTCTGTACAGTTTGTCACTGGTAAATTTATTTATTATAAAGGTTCTGTTGATCTGATTCTCCATTGTTTTATAGCAAGTGGAGTGCACACAAACACAGTGGAAAGCTATTGGAATAGGTGTAAAACAAAAATCAAAAGAATGAAGGGAGTACACAGATCATTCTTACCGTCATATCTTGACGAATTTATGTGGCGGGAAAGGTGGGGTGGTAGCACCGAAGCAGCTTTCAATAACATCGTATCGGATATAGCCACCCAGTACCCTCTACCATGACCAGCCCCTGAGCCAAGCAAAGTTGACTGGCTAAAGATGAAATTCACACCTGAAAATTGAAATTGTAAAGTTATTACGTATTGTACATCGTTAATTTTTCAATACAATCAACTAATAATACTGCCACGAGGCAAAAATATAAAACCACAATCGACAATTTTTAATGCTTCATAAACGGAGATTTTGATAAGCGCCCCTCTACTGACTTGTATGATCACGGAAAAAATTTAAGTAAGTTTGTGCATATATGTCAGTTGATCCAGTTGTAGTATGGCCGTGATGTAGCAAAATGCCATTGATTTATCACGTGATTACTGGCGCGATTTTCTAAAATCGATACATCAGGCAGTACTTCAAGCTGACAACATCTAACTTAGAGGCTAGTCTACCAACTTCTGTGTTGAAAGCAACCATCCTTGCAGCAACTCAATATTTTTAAATAATTTTATTCTAATTTATTTTTTCGAGGACTTTAATTTCACGAATCCGTGGTTTCCGCGAAATTCGCGGAATTTAAGTACCACGAAAAAACCAACTATACAGTATATCACTTGTACGACTGGAATGTAATTAATTAAATTTGTGTGTTTGACGTGAGGTAAAAATGGCGACGGTATTCTTTTGTTTAGCTTGTGGTGGATACTGAACATGTACAAAGTAGCTCAGGTGGAAGAATTCGTCTGTGGATAGTGTGTATAAGTCGTTGGAATCTGTGATAGCCAGTAAAGTCGTGCAAAACAACATCTCTTTTCTTCATTATTTCCAGGATTATTTGTCTCTGGTGTTCCTTCAATCCTTCATACCCTAAAAACTCGGCAACTTTCTCGGCTGCACACAAAACTAGCTGATTGAACCCCATTCTACTGCTAAAACGTCATGGTAACGTAATTTTTAAAAACGACACAATTTGATTGGCTCTACCACTATAGTGGTAGACGCACAAGTAATGTATGCTAGGGTTACCAGACCCTTGATAGCGCGCGAGCGCACGGCCCAATCCAAAGGTCCGGCCACGCCAGACTAGGTCAATCCAGATTTTTTGATCCTGGATATGACCCAGATATGCATGTGTGACTAATTCAATCCATCTAATTTCATGGTGAAATCTTAACATACTGAAGCTTGCAAGTAGAAAGCCTGTCAGCTTGTCACATCACTATATTATACTCATTTGCTTATAAACTAGTTTGCATATTTTCATATTCAGATATTCTGTTAAATCAGCCATGCTTCATCGTGGTCCTCGTGTGCTCAACGTTGATTGCCTCACAAAGTAAAGTGGAAATGTGAGTCATGTAGATCAATTGTTAAAACTTAGCTATGTAATAGGTTGATTTATTGTTAGCTGGTTGTTTTGCTAAAAATATTACATAATTATGACCCGATACAGATATCACCACCTATGACATGATCTCTCACTCTCATGGTTTCACACACAAGTTCTACAGCTCCAATATGTGAAAACTGAGCGCCTTTCATACAACTAGTGTGCTAAGTATTATGACACGAAACTAATATAATTCATATTTTTATCTTATTGTGTTAATTTTACTGTTCAGTGATGTTAAATAGTTATCTTTGTTGAATATAATGCCTAAGGAGAAAATCAGTTAATATTGCGATGCATGCATGATAAGTATTAACCCCACCATGAGTAGGATATCCTTTGGCCAAGGCGAAGCAGAGGTAGAGTGTTAGCCAAGTGTGTAATATCGAAGATATCCTATGAGTGCTATTGGGGTTTAACTGGCTTCTATCCCACAAAGGAATTGTGCTTTTGATGTGACCACTGACTTGTAAGGATTTAACTGGGTTCAACAGTTTTGCTTTTGATGTATATCAACACTCTATGGCTTGTGGTATATGTTAGCATTTATGCTTTTGAGGTACATATATTAAAAGCACTCTATGGCTTGGAGTATATGTTAGATATACCCCAGCAGATTCCTTTGAAGTATGGCTTCAGTGGGATAGAAATACTTGCATTACATCTTGTACATATAGAAAATATCTGCAGAATATTGTTATGTTGCTCATGTATACCATTCAAATCTTTGTTTTTAGACAATGTCCAATCGTGTAGCACAAAATATTGGTGGGAGAAAACTTTGGCAGTTGTCCGCCAAAAGATTTTGAGCATTGATCCGCCAGAGGTTTCTACCGCTAAAGTTTAATTTATGCTATAGCGATGGAATGAATTTGGACATGTACGTAGCGAGCTAGCTATATAGTATCAGGAGCTATGAGTCGGCGAATGAGCATGAAACTCCATTTCATGACAATCCAAATTACGTCACAATGTTTGAAATTTGACATACGCAATCTATGATATGGCTTCAGGCAGTGTAAGTTTCATGCTCCTTCGGCAGCTTGTAAGCTCCTGCATGATGGTACATATATACTTTCAGTTTTTGTGTAACAACAAAATCAGCTCTGGGATATTAGTTTCTTTACTAGAATGCCAGTACAGAAAGGGACAGAAATTCATTAATGACTGCAGTCAGTATATAGGGGATTGCATGCTGGCTGTTAAAGCTACTCTAATAGTTGCTCTACACAGATAATAATGATGCATTAAGCCAGCCATGCCTATAACTAATTAGTTACATACGCGTATAGTGGGGCTGAGCGTATATATAGCTACACACTATAGTCGCTTTTGTGATAGTTGGGACCATTCATGAATAAGATATAGTAAATTGCCTGACCATTGAATAGTAGCTATATGTTATATAGTAGCTATATACTTGCCAGTTTAACTGATGTGAATTTCATGACCGCTGACAATACTGACAAATTCGTGTATTTTTGCTTCAGTTAATCATGCATGGTAGTTATAAATCTACACAAGCCAATGATCATGATAGCCTGAGCATATATATATAGTGTTTAGTTTGTTGTCATAATTTTGACTTTAATATTAAAGTGTCATTTGCCATATATAGCTATAGCTACATGCCAGTAGCTATAATAATAATTAGCTAACGTGAATCCTCTAATTAATGTGGTGATGTGATGTAATTTTACATAATAATTGAAAAGTTGTGGTCAACTATATTGCTATGGTAACACACTATGCTACTATAAAGCTATAGTGTTTTTTCTTTGCACTATATATAGGTATACGTAGCTATACTTAAATGGGAAATTAAGCGTTATATATATAGCTATATATAGTTATAGCTACAGAATTTCAGCAATGCTCTGAAGTTCCATTATAGCAAGCTAGTTATAATAGCCCGTATACATATGCATGGCCTAGTAGCTATCTTTTCAGTAAGCTGAAAACTGACTTTTGTTGCATGATCATTCAGTGCTATAGCTATACCTTTTTAAGGATGGGTGTCATCATAAGCACCTGGAATAAAATTTTAGTGATTTGAGGACAAAATCTTCAATGGTCGAAAACAACTGATTTCAATTCAGCAAAATTTTCACAATTAGCTAAGTAGTAAAGGTTAAATTAAAAACACATGCAGCATTTTTTTCTCTACACATGCTCTACACACACTCACACCACATGTGACATGAACCATCTGTTCTAGCAGCTGGTTGTAACAGTCTAGCACTGATGCATTAGCTCTAATGGTGCATGCAATGCTTTTAAACTAATGGCATAGTTAAGTAATGAGTCATAATGACAGGGTTTTGAGATTCTGGCATAAACAGCCTGAAGTACAAATTTAGCTGATTGCTAACTAGCTACATGATGTAGACTGAATATAGTTATAATTTTACAAGGAAAGGTACATAGCTACCTGGCACCATATTTGGTTGAGAACGTAAATACTATAGGGTCGTTTATACCAAAAGTGTAAAAATACATTATTTTATGAAGTATATAACTGCATAGCTACATGATTAGTAAAAATTTGTTGTTACTTTTAAAGTATATATACGTAGCTATATGTAGCTGTGCTTGACTTGTACGTACTTAAGCATTTTTCACAATATTAGCACTTCACAAGTCCATTGTATCACATGTTAGCTATGGCTACCTATAACATGTAAAAGAGACTCATGGCATCATGCAGTGAAGAATTTTACTGTCATCTGTATGACAGGCTATAGCCATGCATGTAGCTACCTACCTAGCTAGCTAGCTATTTGTTCATCTACAGCACATGATGATGCATTTGTTAACTAGCTATAGCTATATAATTATATAAGCTTGTGCTTTAAGCATTTAGCTAAGTCTCCATGTATGCATGTCTGATCCTATATAGTGTATGCATGCATGTACTGTAGCTAGCTAGCTATACGCTAATGTTACTTTATTATTTATGTCAGTGGTAGCAAAATGCAAAGTATGAAATTCATACAAAATTACCACAATGAGCATACCAAAATTGAATTTGGTATGCTCATTGTGGTAATTTTGTATGAACTCCATACTTCGCATTTTGCAGTGTATGTAGCTAATTATACATGCATCAGCCTTGCCGGTGTGAGTGACTACAAGGAGATATGGCAGTAATGTATGACACTAGCTAAATATAGCTATAGCTAAATATAGCTTCTGTTATAATTAATCAATTTGTACCTACTTAGCAATGTACTATAAGAAATTAAATTCAATGACATGCATCAATTGAGTGCCATACATGCTAATGCATTACTAATTGCTACTAATTGCTAGCTACTATAATTATAGTAGCTAATGTATGGGGGTAAAACATTTTCACATTGACCTGTGATGTATTTTGACACATTAATTGAGTTGTGGTCAATTATATTATTATAAAAGCCTGGGATATGCATTATAGCTACTATTTTTTGCAACAGCTCAGCATCACAATGTTTTGGATAATCCTCATTACTGCTTTGTCTTCAAGGTGTGGCCGGGCTAAGTTATAAGCTATTAATCTTGTTATGCTTTTTTACATGCAGTTATGGACAGCTACCAAGAGAATGTACTTTAGATAAAGAAGTGTTTGATTTCCAATGTTGTCCTGACACGGCATTGGGTGAGTGTGGAGGAGCCACAAGAGGATTGTGTGTTAACATAACAGATAACACAGTAGACCGTTGCCTTGACAGTGACAACAATGATAGTACATATTGCATGGCACAACAGCTCCTGCGCAGCAGACCTGGTACAAACAGAACCGACTTCAGGTACATGTGGCCATCTCAGATATTTCAAAGAGTTTGTGTATGTAATGGAAATTATGGTGGTTACAACTGTATGGAATGCAAACGTGGCTATACTGGTAATGATTGCTCTCAAGAAGCAGATCCAGTGGTAAGAAGAAATATATTGTCCCTAAGTGAAGCTGAGCGAGCTAGGTTACTGGAACTTACCCTTATGATTAAATCAACTACAGCCTCTGGGTACACTGTACCAATTATAGAACCAGTCACTACTATACCAAGCAAGTCATTTATAGAAATCTCCCTCTACGATATCTTCGTGTCATTTCACTTCTATGCAGTTAGAGATCAAGAAATAAATAATTGTGATGAAAGCTCAATTATATCTACTTTCTGCAATGCACAAAATCCATGCCCAACTCCTGATTTTGGTCACGGTGGTCCTGGGTTTCTGACTTGGCATAGGGGATACATGTTGTATGTGGAAACTGAACTGCAGAGAGTTTCAAATGATTCCACATTTGGACTGCCATACTGGGATTGGACAGATGAAAACACACGAGATCAAATCTGGGATTTAACAGGTAGGAGTGAATGTGGGATCTTTGGTAATGACAGCACTATCATTGAAGCTCCAATTGATGGTCCATTTCAAGAATGGGATGCTATTTGCACTGATGCCCTGGGTATTGTATGCAATGCAGATAATCAAATGTGTGATCCAAATCAAGATCTTACAAAGATCCAGCGATGTGTCGGAGGTACCAATGGTCCACAATGTCGGGTTGAGAGCACACTGCCAGGTAAAGAAGAAGCAGAAGTTGCATTAACTGAAGAAGCCTATGATGTTGACCCTTATGGGGTCAATGAAATTAATGGTGGATTTCGAAATGCATTAGAAGGCTTTGGATTTTTGATTGAACGGGATCGTGATATATGCGAAGATTTTCCTGGTGGTTTTAGAATTACTGAGCTTCACAACAGAGTGCACATATACATAGGAGGTACAATGCTGGATGTTCCCCAGGCTAGCAATGATCCAATGTTCTTCCTGCATCACTGCAACATCGACCGCCTATATGAACAATGGCTTGATCAATTTATTGATACAGATATCCCTGTCTATGAGCCTAATGCATTCAGCTATGATGTACATCCAGGACATAACAAAGACGAGTATTTAGCACCAATCTTTCCTCTCTTCACTAACAATGGAATGCACACAAGGGCAACATCACTTGGCTATACATACAAAGAAGACACAGATGATGATGATAGTGATAATAGCAGCAAGGGCTTGGGAAACACACAAATGGTAAGTACATCATTGTACAAACCAATGTATATTGTTTCTATTTCTTTAGAGCATGCTGGGATTTCTTCTAGCAGTGACCATAATGTTACTACACCTTTTCTAGCTACAGTGATCACATGATGCCATAGCTAGTTATAATTGACAATATGAAATTAAACTTTTTGTGTTTGGTTATAAATTTTGTTTATATGTAATGTGAAATTTTGCAGATTTCATATTGATAGCCTCGAGGCATGTAGCCGGCTAAGTGTGGCATGCATGAGTGCATGACCATACAAATGAATTGCAGAAAATCATCTGTGCATATCCCGGCACTGCCTCTTTCTCATGAAAGTTCTAGATTCATCCCCGGACCATTGCTTATGGGGAATTTTTAGGCTTATCACAGCGGGGGCACTTATAAATGTATATTTCTAAAAATCACGCAACATTAATCGCCGTAACTACAGTACTCCCCGCCACACGTGTGGTGTGGCTATTAAACATCGAGCTTTTACATACATGGGATTTACCAGCTTATGCTCTAAGCCTCTTGTATCACTATAGCATCTATGGTACGTACTTGCTCACGAGATCCAGAATTCAAAGAAGTTTAATTATTGTGGGTTTGAGAAATGGCCGAGTCAGATAACGACACTCGCAAATCAGAAAGGAAGAAATCATCTGTTCGCCCGGGAATTATTTATTTGAGCCGGATACCACCGTACATGAAGCCTCTTAAAGTTAGGCAAATCTTCTCAGAGTATGGAGAAGTTGGTAGAGTGTTTTTACAACCAGAAGGTATTTGTCACTGTGATCCAATGTATTTTAGAAGCAGTGTAATGGGTTTGTAACTACAGATGTTCGTGCACAACAGAAGAGAAGGAAACATGGTGGTAACAAGAAAGTCATGTTTACTGAGGGATGGGTGGAGTTTCATGATAAAAAGGTTGCCAAACGTGTTGCCGAAACTCTTAACACCACTCGCATTGGTATGTCCATTTATAAGTGGATATTATAATGTGCTCTTTCAGGCAAAAAGAAGAGAAATTTCTATTATGACGATCTTTGGAATATAAAATATCTACCTAAATTCCTATGGACACACTTAACAGAAAAACTTGGTCAGTGATGTCATAAATGTACATATAGAGATTGAAAGAAGAGGTGTCATCATCCCCATAAATTTTTTGCTTCCCACCTTGCCCTCTGTGTGTTCTTTTTAAGTCCCTAGGTAATGGCCAGTCATCAGACATTTCCAGCTAAGTTAAGTATCTGTCTAATTTGACCAGACAGATTTACTATACCTTATCAATGGGGAAGTTATAGAGTTTACAAAAGGCAGGACAATTTTCAGTCCTTATCATAAGCACTATAAAACAAGCTTGCTTAGTACTGTTAACATTTGTTAACAGCTTATGAACAAGCAGTGAGGGAACAGCAGATGAGGACAGAAATTTCTCAGGCAAAAAAAGAAAACCAGTTTTATCTGAACAGCATAGAGAAAAGCAAGGCATTAAAACGGATAGAAGATCGGAAGAGGAAACGAGGTGAAGAGATGGATTTTTCTGGTATTAAGAGAATGTATAGACAGAGAAGGACAATACCTGATGGTGATCATGACGCTGGTCCTACCTCGTCTCTTCCAGATGAATTATTGTTAAAGGTTTGTTGTTTGCTATTACCGTATAGTCCGAAATTTTTGTGGCATGAAAATCCAGCAAAAACCCTAAATTAGGATTTTTGCATTTTTATTCACAAAACAGGTAGGCTTTGTACCAGACTGAGGTATACATTCATCAGTACAGTATTCACGATTATATTTTCACAAAGGTAACTTTAGTCACGAAATTTGCAAAAATTTCATCCCATGAAAATTTCGGACTACATGGTACTACTATCTATATATTCATACCCAAGTGCATATGTTACTGACCATGACCTAGTCCAACCATAACACATACATCTAATTCCAAAGTTATCCCCACATCTCTAATACAAGGCTCACCATCATAATCTTGTAAGCCAGTAGCTTTTAGCCAGGAAGGATTATAAACAAAAACACTCAAACTACTTGGCTTGTTATTTAATCTTGCACACCCCCAGTTTCTTACACGTGGCCATGACAACTCCACTAAAACCTTCATTGCCCCATAAGCTTAAGACTAAAACATCCATTGCCCCATAAGCTTAAGAGAGAGCATGCTCATACACAAGTTTTATAAAGTATGATATATTGACTAACCATATAACTATAACGGCATCGACAAAACTGAACTCAACAATACAATAGAAGAAATTTCCTTTGCATACTTTTAGCCATCTAATGTGGATTGCCCCATTACTAATGTGTTGCGTTTAATGGGAGTGACATCACTGTCTCCAATCCCGGACGTAGGAGTATATTATCTATGCTAGTGATCATGTGGCTAGTCATTATAGACAAACATTTGTTTACTCTACAGGTTTTGCCAGCATGAATGAAGTTGTCTAGAGGTAGGCCAGATACCCAGTGAATTATATCAGCTCAGAAGGAAAATATTAAGAATGAATTATAGACTATAGTGAAACCTGTTAGCTAGTTGTACAGTAATGTAGTATTTGTATTTTCTTGGCTCTGTACTGCAAGCCAAATTTATTGAATTTACAAATAATATGCTGAATGGTAACTATAAAAGTCCATGTTGAATTTTAATGTCCACTGGAAGATGGGCTATTCTATAAATGTCATATTTGCCATTGCTGTTTGTGTGTTGTACAACATCATGGATTCTCTTAGGTTCAACTCGGAGCATTTGTACAACCTGAAACATAATACAATCACCCTAGTATTTTATATTCTTATGTATTAGTGCATGTACACATAATAAAATTAATATTCTAGTGCATCAACATGAAAATAAACGCAATTTGCTTTTGTTGTTTTCTATACTTACATCCAAGAACTCGTTGATATCAGCAGTTTCTCCACCATCATTTGGATTGGCAGCAAAATTCAATGCAATATCGCTTCTACTCATGGCTATCCCAATGTCATTGAACAATTCAATGCTGCAAGAGAGTGTGCAAAAGAAGATAATTGTCAATATATATTCCTTCACTATCACAATGTCTTTAATAGAACATTCACCTTAAACTGTTTCCTATTTTGCTTTTAATCGTGTGATACACTGTACACTGATTAAATTGATACAACAGATTTGGCTGTTAAAGTATACAAAGTTTTTATAGATATTTTAATTTACTCAATTCTATATCTAATGTTGCTGTTTCAACATACTAAAAGAAGTCTTATCTACATGTAAAATTTGGCCTAATTGTAATAACTTTACATCTTAACAACCAAAATCTCAACATATATGCAGTTTACAGATTTTGCATAGTACTTATGATATTCTGGTCACATATTTTATACTACATTATGCCAAACCATTTTCAAATAATTTGCTGACAAACTTCCCCTGGAGCGTTCTACTTTTAATTAAGTTTTGGGCGTGCGCAGTAATCGCAAGTGAACTAATTCAAAGCTTTAAATCACAAGGATTTTAAAATCTTGTATGCTTCAGTGATGAGTGGCGGACCCCTCGGCATTAGGTAACTTTATTTTTACTCACATTTTTTTAACAGATACTAGACCATCTTGGTCTTCATCCATGTAGCTGAACTGCAGTTTTAATGATAACAGAACTGTGTCATCTTCATCTGGCCATCTCTCATGAAGGCTAGACAGATCATCATCTATACAGCATCAGTTTATTTATTCACCACACAACATCCTCTATTAACTAACTGTGTAAGTCGTCGATAGCAACTTTAACCCTATTCCGATGTGATAGAAACTTCCTCCACAGAGGCTCTTGTACAGTATAATATATAGCATCAAACCCCATCTTCTGCTTTGGATTGTATATCAACTTTCCTGTGTAAAATAAACATAAACAACTTTATGGTACGTAGCTGGAGGGCCACACGTAGGTTAATTAGTAATGATGCCTTTTCCCAGTATTCGGGACTGTCTGCTTAATTAAGCATAGAGTATACGTATCTATGGTCTATGGTTTAAATTAACACGAGAATTTGTCGTGGGTGTGGCTGTAAATATACTAGTTGTATCGTGCGTGGACTGTATTTGAAATACATACCTGACGGTGTGAATGAATCATAGGGTAAAGTTGGAAAAACTTCTTCAAATGCTTGTAAGCTAGGTCCAATTCCCATCTCAGCCACGCAGACGCCTACCTTGCATCCTTTTTGTATTTTACCATGACAGCCAAAGCACCCCAGGGACACTGTAGTTACCCGGCAACCGTAATCCCGCGTGGCACTAAATTTACAGCGTCACTAAGACTATTCATAAATTTGAAGGCAGGCCATTATCGATTATAACACTCTAATAAAATGTACACGATATACAAACACACAGCGTATCTACAAAACTACACAGCATTGAATAAAATATGGTACAAGGGTTATGCATTTATAAAATAATAATAAATTCTCTAATAACAGTAATACTGTACATTTCCTCTAATTGATAATATAATAATACTATAATTGATTATTCAGTTAAGCAGTAGTGGTATTGTGGTGTTCAGTTTTCTGTGAGAGAGCAAACAATTGGTTGGACTGTAGTAATTGTCCTACAGTAGGAATATTAGTGGGTTTACAGGCACTCAATAGTGATGCTGCCATGGAGGTGATCATTGCACTGGGGCTGATGCTAGCGGCTGACAGCGAGGGAGCAGATGAGACACCCTTGTGGACAATGACATTGTGACCATCAGTAGTGTAGAGTGGCGTGACAGTGATCAAACCATCAGATGCAGCGACAATACTACTACCAGTTGATACCAGCTGTGGTTGACACAGTGAAGATGGCGTCACATTGGTAACAGCATTTTTAGAGGGCAAAGGGACAATCCCTTTTGTCACTGGGAAATTTGTTGATATTGCCCTGTTAGCCAGCATTGCTATACTTGGGGCCTGCATCTTAGCAGAAGATGCTTGCTCAGATAAAGCGGTGCTCCAATTTTCCTTATTATCACTAATAGGAGCAATCAACCCTGCTTTAGAATCTTTGAACAAACCAGGCCCTTGAAGATTCCCAGGGCTAATAGCTTTCTTGGCAGCAGCATAGATACTAGCAGCAGCGGCATTCACATCACCTTGTTTTGACTGCAACTCAGGTAACCACTGAGCAGCAAGTGAGATTGGTTAAGAAAAAATGGATTTGTTATTTTACATATATACATATGTCCATTTCAAAGGATATTAGAAGGAAATTTACCTAGTAAAGCATAAAACTCATCCTCAAATTCTTTCACTTCATTCTCTGGAACTATGTGGATAATTATCGTTTAATATAATTCTTTACATAAAAATTACTCACCATCTTGTGGTGACAACTTTAGTAACTTTCTGACTTCTGGAGTCTTGCATGAGGCCGACTGCAACCTTTTCTTCTTGGTTGTATCAAAAGACAAATACCTCTTCAAAGGTGTCTTCTGTTTAACTGGTGAAGACGGCGCTGAGCGTGGTGATTTTGTCTTCATTGCTGGAAGATTCTCCATAGGAGTTAACACACCTGTTCGTGTCAAATTTATGATGGCTAATTTCTTCCATTTTACTTACTGATTCGACTAGCCAGTGGTTTACTTGATACCAGGTGCTGTTTCCTTTGTAAGATTTCATCACTGTCTGACTTGCTTCTACCACCTGTGATGTAATCGTAGGTTTGTATCAGGTATAAGACTAATCATATTACCTTTACTCTTTGGGAAAACAATAGGTCCAGACCAATAAAATCCTGGTTTCCTGAAATTGGTACCACCTCCAAAACCCTTCTTGCTGATTAAATCCAGGCTGGTGAGGATATTGGCAACATCATACAACCTTCTAACTTTTCCTGTATTAACAACAATGTGTCAATATAATTATTATTATTACATGTTCAGTTGAATCAGTTCACGCACACGCACACTACATTACATCAGGAAGTTCTACATTCTTTAATATTAAACTTTCCAGTAACAATCTTAATGTACAAATGTATACCTTCTTCTCCTAGTAATATCTTTGCTGCAGCTTCTAAAGTCAGTTCCCTTTCCTAAAATATAAAATTATTTAGTAAGCTCAGTGACACGATAGTATCATTAATCCAGGTCTACTGTATCTACTATGTATTACCATTATTCTTCTTACCGGGGAGTCAAGAAATAGCATTACAAATTTTTGGCACAAGTAGCCAAGAGATTTTTCACTTCGAGGGACATATTCCTGTCCATACTCTTGTCCACACTCAGCACACGAGTAATCTAATGCATGTTGTAAGGCAGAGCCACTCTCTTGCTCCTTCACATAATCAAATGATAATATGAAGCATCAAAAATGATAAATTTATGAGCTTACCTTTAGCCTAGATAAAGTTTGCACTAGATGATCTCTGCCATGCCATTTGTATTCATTCTTGATCTTTTGCTTGGATACCATCTCTAAACTCTCCAGTACATTAACAATATCATACACCCTCCTTCTATTGATGTCTGTAAAGCGCACAAGATTTTTACATATGCTACACATACTAGCATATTTATAACTTAAATCATTCATTGAGTGATACCAAGAGTTAATAATGTATATATATAGAGAGGAGAGTATCCTACTCCCATATACCCCTGTAGAAATGCGTAGCGTAAAGTTATGACGCAACGACATTGGTTGTTGTGTTGTGACGTTTATGAAGCCTCAAAAATGTCTGTAGCAACAATGAGCTAGCCCACGCGACGACATAGTAACAATACAAAAACTCCTACTACGCGAGGACTTACAGCGTTTCTCTTTCAAGAAAGTACTGGGTTAGTTTCGTGGTGCAAACCAAATAAATAATTTGCGTGATAGTTTGAACTTAAGCTGTGCGCTAAACCATCGAGCATAATCGATTTTTAATGATACCATGTTCAGTTGTTGACGTCACTTGTTATATAGGAAGAAACAGATAAATTCGGAAATGTTACATCATAACTTTACGCTACGCGTTTCTACAGGGGTATATGGGAGTAGGATACTCTCCCCTATATATTATTAACTCTTGGTGATACTAAGAGGATAGCAGTCCTCTTTAAGCAGTACCTAGTTTAGTTGAAGCTTCTTCAATTGTAAATATCCCATTCTTGCCTATCTCTCCGGTCTCTGCAGCCTCTAAAAACCTTCAAGATTAATGGAATAAACAGTAATCTTACAACATTCTAATACAGCAGTCAACAACAAACAAGGATTTGTGTAACTACGACCACAATGATTGTGTGGAGGGAACCATTTGTGAATTTTTAGCAATCAGATGTTGCTGCAATTGTATTACAATCCTAAGAGAAAGAAAAGTTGTGAGGGGAAGCCATTGCAACTATTACACAATTATAGCCAGCCATTGTACTCTCCATTCAGTAGTCACCTTTGAGTATCCGGATATTTCTTGTAGACATTTGATGTGTAATGGCAGGTAAACCACTATAGTACTAAGCACAAGCCTTGCTAAACTCTTAATCATAAAATATGTTTATTTTATTGTGTAAAATTCATGTTTAATTTTTGTTTAGTAATCTAAGAAAAAATTTAATGGCAAATTTTCCTTCCATAAGGTTGTAATGAATACAGGTTTGGTTGCTTAACAAACAAAATTAATTTAATGAGGTCAATTTAGAAACCCCATCTCAGATTAGAAACTTGTGGTCACTCAAACACTTTGTAAGATAATTGATCAAAGGTTTGTTCACATCTTCGAGCCCAATTAAAACTAATTAGATCCCACAATCCTCAATATTTTCCGGCTATACAGTTAACATATTCACAGGTCAAGTTTTTGCACCAAAAAATTAATGTTTTAGAAGTCTACCATACACAACTTTCTACTAAGCTAGAATCTTATTTCTCTACAATAACATTCCATCTATCTACACACATACACAAACCTTGTACATAATATACTCAGTGACTTTTGTTTTCTACTATACTCAAACTCTTCAGTCATGTCAGAATCTGTCAAGATGGATCGGCAGACATTCCTGGTATTCTGCTGCATCATCTCTCTCTCCCTGATGGCAGGACTAGCCGCTGACAGTAGTAGCTTCAGATTAGCAGTGGGGGTCAGCGGAGCACCTTGATCAGTATAATCACTGGTACACACTTTACTTCTAACTGGTGTCAATGGATTAGTATCAGAGAAACTTGATTGCCTAACTGGTAGAGGAAAAGTATTAACAGCCCCATCAGCAGCACACAGTAGTTGATTGTGATCTTTACCAAAGCCATCATCTGATGGGCCGAACAAAAAGGAGCCAGAGGCAATGCAACTCTCCTTTGGTGTTGGTATATTCTGATAAACAGCAGTACTATGCTGAGTGTTTATGTTCTGTAGTCTGGGTATTAGTAATGAATGTGAAACTACGGTACTTTCTGCCACCTCAAACTGAGAATTGTTGTTTTCCGTACTGACAGCAAATGATGTCAATGGTGCAGTTGCCATGGCAGTACTAGGGTCAGGGATAACAGTAGTAGTAGTAGTAGTAGTAGTAGTAGTAGTAGAAGAAGAAACATTGCTTTGTATTGAATGTTGGCTAGTAGCTTGCAGAGGAGTAATGCCATGAAATTCATTCTGTGCTGCCTGCTTCTCTCTTTCTGCCATTGCCTCCTGTACGTGCTCCTGTAAGCGAACAAAATTTATAAGCATATTTTAAATAAAGCACTCCCTACTCTGCATGTAAACCATAATATTAAGTGCGCAGGTATATACTGCGCGTGAAATGTAAAATTTCACATTTTACAATGCCTACTAACATGCAAAAAATTAATATAAATTCGCGCTGCTCGAAGAAACCAGAGTCACTCATTACACTCAAACGTTAAATTTCACATTATAACTAAACTGTTATACAGAATGCCAGCAATTAAATACAGGATACTCAATATAAAAGACTAGAAACCGTTACCTTTCCTCTTTATCTTTCACTCTGAACAAAAACCCAGTTTGCGCCAATTTAATCTGATTCCGCCAATGCGGTTGCTAACGATATGAATTAGCCAATGAAATTTCTTTATTTGTATGACAATGGCGCTAAATTGGAATCTCTGCTTGAATATATTGTAAATGCCAAATGTATGCTTTTCCTTGTATTTGCATCATTCTTCATCGCATAGTCCAGTGTAACTGTAGGGGAATATTAGCTTTAACCTCGGCTTTAACTGATGGCGCTTGTGAATTATTAATATTTTAGGCGCTAAAATAATAAAAGCTATACTATGCAAAAAAGAAATTTCCTAACCGTCTGGGCAATTAAGGCCATGCAGGAATCTCCAACGCTATCTCCGATTCCAACAGCCCCCCTTTTGGAATCTCCAATCTCCAAAAGGGGGGCTGTTGTGTCTGGTATCATTATGACTGTGTACTGAGGTCTGTCACTGTCTGATGGTTTGCAGCTTGGGACATCTCAAGATGGCTTTATATGTCCACACTGTGCCGCCGCTGACCCTGACACTAGATCTGCTGCCAGCTGCACTCCTGTTGAGCAGAATACCTCCTCAGCAGTGAATAATACTCCTCTTACTCCTTACAGTGATTTTCAGTGGGGTGGCCTAAACGGCAAGGAATTTTGTGATCTGATAGTATCTGCTTATGAAGAAGTAGTTCATTGGAAACCTAATGTCTTTATGATTCTATTTGGTGGGGCTGGAAAATCTTTTGTGAGGGAGCTAGCCAGATTATATCAAGCCTTTGCTGACCGCTCTGCCCTTCATTCAGTTGCCTTAATGGCCTGCTCTGTGATGCAGCCTCTACTTCTGCAGAAACCTTATAAACATAGTAAGGCTAAAGACCATTCCGTACATCTGGGCAGGCGACTTGATTTATGGCGTAAGGGATCTCTTGGTGTCTTACTGAATGAATGTCGCTGTATCCAAGAACATCTTCGGACTGCTGTGTCTCATGGAGGTAGATCTCCAGACACTTCCCGACTATTTGATCATCTGATGTCTGAGGGAAAAGTTAACATGGCCCTTCACCTTCTTGCTGATGAATCCAAAGGTGGAGTGTTATCTTTAGACTCATTGGTTCCTTCGGGTGTTACCTCTTCTGGTAATCAACTACATCGTTCTATTAGAGAAATTCTTGTTGATAAACATCCTCAGGGCAGACCTGCTGCTCCTGATATTCTTCTTGATTCCAACACTGAGAGACCCTGCTATGACCCAGTAATCTTTGAGTGTTTAACTAGTGATGTGATCAAATGGGCTGCTTTGTGTACTCACGGAGCTGCTGGTCCATCTGGAGTTGATGCCTATGCTTGGCGGCGGATGTGCACTTCATTTGGGGATGCCTCTGTCAGCCTGTGTGGGGCATTGGCTTCTGCTGCCTACTGTCTTGCCACTACTGAGGCTGACTCTCTTGTACTGATGCCCTTTGTTGCTTGTCGGCTCATTCCACTGGACAAACGTCCAGGTGTGCGTCCAATTGGTATTGGTGACGTTCCTCGTCGGATCATAGCCAAGGCAATCCTCCTCTCTGTTGGTGATGATATTATTTCTGCTGTGGGTCCTTTGCAAACCTGTGCTGGACATGCTGCTGGATCAGAGGCTGCAGTTCATGCCATGCGAGATGTGTTCAGTGCTGAAAGTGGTGAAGGCGCTCTTTTGGTTGATGCTTCCAATGCCTTCAATTCTGTAAACCACCAGGCTGCCCTTCACAATATTTCTATACTTTGTCCAGCTTTATCTACCATTCTACATAATACTTATAGTACTGCTGTTCGGCTGTTTGTTGTTGGCGAGGGAGAAATTCCCTCAACTGAGGGCACCACCCAGGAGGATCCCCTTGCTATGGCAATGTATGCACTGGCAGTGGTACCTCTGATTAGACAACTGCGTACAGTTGTGCCAGATGTTCGTCAAGTATGGTTTGCTGATGATGCCACTGCTGTAGGCTCCCTATCTTCCATACTTGACTGGTGGCGGTGCCTTTCCTCTGTTGGGCCCAAATTTGGATACTTTCCTAATGCCTCTAAAACTGTTTTGATAGTGAAACCTAAACATTTTGTTGATGCTCAATCTATCTTTGCTGACACAAACATTCAGGTTACTGCTGAGGGTCAACGATACCTTGGTGCTGCACTAGGAAGTCGTTCCTTTGCTGAGGAATATATTACCCAGAAGGTGACTGGCTGGACTGCGGAGGTGTCTGCTCTGGCTGCTGTTGCTGTTACTCGGCCCCATGCTGCTTACTATACCTTCACTCATGGAATGATTGGCCGTTGGATGTATGTGATGAGAACTATTCCTAACATTGGCCCACTGTTTAAACCTCTCGAGGATGCTATTCGTTTACAGCTTATTCCCTCCTTTACTGGACACAGTCCCAGCTGTACAATTGAACGAGAATTGCTGTCTCTCCCTTGCCGCCTTGGTGGTCTTGGTATTATTAATCCTACAACTATTGCTGATTCTCAATTTAATGCTTCTACCAAAATTACCAGTTTACATAAAGATCTGATTGTACAACAGTCTGTGATGGCTAAGCTTCCTGATGTTAGTTTCATTAAGAACCAAATTCACGCAGATAAACGACTGGCCTATAAAGAAGCTGCTAAAGATATCCGTGGTCGCCTTGCATCTCCTCTTCAATGAGCCATGGATTTGAATAGTGAAACGGGCTCCTCTGCTTGGCTGACAGTTCTACCACTGCAAGACCAAGATTTTCACCTTATTAAACAAGAGTTTTGGGATGCTTTACATCTACATCATGGTTGGAAACTGATTAACACTCCCAGTCATTGTGTTTGTGGATCACCGTTTAGCCCTGATCATGCTATGATATGCCGACATGGTGGTCTCACATTTGTTCGTCATAACGAGATACGTGACGTTACTGCTGAATGGCTTAATAAGGTCTGTTATGATGTTGCCATTGAACCACCACTACAACATCTCTCTGGCGAGACTATTGTTCCAATGACTGCTAACCGACAAGATGAAGCCCGTGCCGATATTCATGCTAGAGGATTTTGGGGACGACGTCAAGGTGCCTTTTTTGATGTGAGGGTTTTTCACCCAAATGCACCTAGCTATCGCAGTTCCTCTATCCAATCTCTTTATCGGCGTCATGAGCAGGAAAAGAAGAGGGAGTATGGAGATCGTATTCGGGAGATTGAGCAGGCCTCTTTTACTCCTCTAAGTTTTACCACAACTGGGGGTATGGGTAGGGAGGCGTCCATTTTTTATCGCAGACTTGCTGACCTGCTGTCCCACAGGAACAATGTAACTTATAATACCACTTTGGCATGGCTGAGGTGCACACTGTCATTTTCTTTGCTGTGATCTGCTGCAGTGTGCATTCGTGGCAGTCGATCCATCTCTTATCGATCACCTGATAGTTCTCCTGAGGTGGGCCTGGCTGCCTGTCCCAGGGACCACTAGACATCTATGCACCTAGCTACACAGTTTTAAACAGTTGTCCAGCACTAACACTTTCGTGCTGGGGGTGGTGGTAAGGGCGTTACATCTAGCCTGGGAAAAAAGTCTCCAATGCTATACAATGCCGATCAACTTGCCAGCTAGTGGGCCGATTCATCAAATGTATTTTTAATATTTTGTCAAGGATGTAACACCCAGTGAGTGAGCCAGTGAGCTCACACCATAGCTAGTGTGTGTATGCTCACATGCATTATGAGTCATTTGGTATGCATGTACACTTTTTAGCCATTTGATAGCTCACCGGCAATGAGCAGGTAGCTACATTCATAGCTACCATGCACAGGGAGAAAGTGAACAGACCAAGGGCATAGGAAGCGGACCAAGCGGTGAGCTTCACTACTTTTAGTCCTTAAATAAAGCTCAGAGAATACATAACAGCCAATGTTTATTAATCCCTAGTTTCCTGTGCAATAAATTCCCTTACATTTAGACAAAATGTTTATAATCATATACCGGGTAGTCAAAGAGGTATTATGCATGTAGATCAGTATCTGTATAATCATTTAAGGTCCTTTCTTGAGGTGCACCTTTTGCCTAATTAAGGTGACTAATTTATGATTTTTCCATACTGTCATTCCTTTCCACATTCCATTTCATTGATTAGAGACAACCATATTTACAACCCTGCAAGGTAGAACAGGGTTGAAACCTGACCCATTGACTCGGATAAAATTATTAGGTATACCCTCTAATAGAACAGTCACTAGTATTATTTGTGACTGCTATATTAGAGAGTATTAGGTCAATTGAAACAGCATAATAGACATAATATTATTGTTGCCTCCTGATACTGGGTAGTTCTATATATTCCCTACCACTTAATTTGTTCTATACCTCAGGAGCAGATTAATTACTTTTCATCTTTTTCTGAAATTTCATTGAATTTATTTTCTACAGTGGTATCAGTGCAAGCTACCCACATGAAAAATCTACATCGTCAACACCTTGTTCACTACAAGATATATATCAATCCATGGAATTGCAACATTTTCCACCTCATGCAGAGTCAGGTCAATCCGCATATCTGGGTCACTTTTTCTCTGGTGCCAGGTCAAGCTCAAAAAATCCATATTGGCCCGGGTTTGCTGCACAGATAAGCTGTTTGCCATGACAACATATGTATGCAGAGTATTTGTCAGCAAAAGTCAGCGTTTATGATAATGGCCAGTCATTAGATATTTTCCGGTCAACTTTGGACGAGTTTACTATACGTTATCAATGGGGAAGTCAATACATTTATAATAGGAAATAAATGCCGGACATTTTTCAACCCTTATCATAAGCACTGATAAATGCCTTTCTTGTTGTTAACAAACATACATCATACTGTTATTAGCCTATACATATAACTATCACTTGTTGGTATAATGTTATATATAGAGCATATACAATATCATAGTTACATCACACATAGCTGTCTGATATATAGCTTTGAGTGTATGTAGCTATGTATATAATAGCTGAAAAATATTTCAGTTGAACCTGGTAAATTTTAATTTGAATTTGAATTCTGTGGTTAAATTGTACACTAATGTTGGTTAACATATAGCTAGCTACTATCTAGCCATTAATTCATGAATTTTTATGTGGCAAAATTTTATACCAAACAAAAAATCATGTTTTGCTATACAGCATTGGTAGCTATATCTCAGTTATTGTCAGCTCAGCATGCACAGCATAGAAAAAATATAATTATAATTAGTTTTCACTATATTATTATAAATAGCTAGCTAGCTACATTACTGGCAAAAATAACTGGTTACCATGCAGTCATGTTGTTTTATTCAATAAATTTATTACCTTTCAGTCTTGATGTTGATGATTGCACTATATATACAACATGATATGCACAAGTAAAATAGTTTGATACATAGCTAGCTATGTAGCTATAGCCTTATAATTATTATGTTACACTAGAGGATTTTAAAAGTGGTGGGAGTAAGTGCATTGTCAGCTTATAGCTAGCTAGCTAGCATGCAGGAGATGAATTAAATAAGTTTCAATGTATGATTATTCCATTCCACCATTCTATTTCACATTCCAGGACATACCTATTCCATTCCATTGATTAGGGACACCTGTAACTATAGTTACATACCTTACGGCACAAAATTTTGATGGGGGAACTATTGATGAATTTGACTTGGCAATTTTTTCCTAACTGTCAAAAAATTCCACCATCAAATTTTGCGCTATACAGTAGCTATAGCTGTGTGCAAGATGGTGTGTTATTAGTGCCTAGCTATACATGGTTACCTACAAACTGTCATTAGACAGTATAGTTACTTGTTTTTTTTCAAATTCAATAAACAAACTATAGTCAAATATAGCTACATAGCTATTTCACTTTCTTATTGTAGTTTCATGATGAATAATAAACAAGATGAAAAACAAACAAGATGAAAAACAAACAATAATAAACATTACAATAATAAACAAGATGAATAACAAACAAAGCCCATTATGTATAATAACTATATGTAGATAGCTATTAGCTATAAACCTACTACCTATAGCTATAGGTGCATACATGTGTGTAGTATTTCAATTCAACCCTATCAGGGCTGCATTTAAGGGGGGGCAGGAGGGGCATTCGTCCCTCCTAGGTTAATTCTTGCCCCCCCCTATAGGTTTTGGAATACAAAATTGAAATTATATATATATGAGTCTATGACTACATGTTAAAAGATTATAGACAATATTATTAGTGCTTATAAGATAAGCCCCCCCAACATTTCAAAAACTTTGATTTGCCCCCCTATAGCTGCATTTTCTGGATTCAGCCCTGCCTATATAGCTATAATATGTAACTGTGGAGTATTAAATTAAACCTTGCAGCTCTTGAATGCCTTTAGGTTTGATTTAGGCAACTATAGCTACACAACAAGTAATTGCTATCATTTTTCACATACATACATACATGCATACATACATACATACATACATACATACATACATACATACATACATACATACATGCATACATACATACATACATACATACATACATACATACATACATCATACATACATACATACATACATACATACATACATACATACATACATACATACATACATACATACATACATACATACATACATACATACATACATACATACATACATACATACATACATACATACATACATACATACATACATACATACATACATACATACATACATACATACATACATACATACATACATACATGACCAGATTTACGAAAACGTGCATAGTTTACATATACAATTTTTCAACTTCATAAGATTCATAAAATTCTGTTAGGAATGACAGATGATGCATGGACTTCCAACTTGTAGAAATAACTACTGTTCCTCAAATAACTATAGCTAGCTATATTGTTCCTATCAGATTTTATGAATCTAAAATTGGATGTGTGAGCTATGCTACCATTTCAGCTACCATGCACTGCACAGCTATGTCACATAACCTATCATGCTTACAAGCTAGTGTATAGTATATAGCTAAAAGGCTGGCAAACAATAAACATGCCAGCATGCAACAGGTTGTCAACACTTTAATGCACAACAAACAGATGTTGACTTTGTTGTTAAGTACAAAGCGTTTTAGCTATATAAGATGCTTCTATTATATGACAGTGGCCATTATGCACTATTATTGTTTGAGCAGAAACTATCAGTCTTACAACCAGCAGGTATAGTGTATGACTATAGCTAGTCATGTCATTTCAAGACATATAGCAGCTATTAATGTATGTATATATCTGCATGCTAGTAGCTAGATGGTGATAGGTCATTACTGCAGGTGATGATCAAAAGCACCTTCGGCCCTTTGATTGTATTATAATCAAAAGCACTGGGATAGAACCCCCTATTAGCACTTGTCCTCCGCTCCAGCCTCAGACTCTTGTAATAACAATGATTATTTAATCTTAATGAGATTTTAGTAAATAGTGTTTCCTTTAAAGTACTGATAAATTTTTTCCCTACATAGAACTGACGAACAGCAACAAGGATATGGCAAGAGATCATTATAGTGTTGTTTTCATCATTTCCTTACTACATGTGATAACAGCTACTAGTGTTTATTATGTGACACCTGATGATGATCAGTCTCGTGTCAACAATGATTGTCCCATTGATCATGAATGTCACACTTTACAATATTATCTTCTCAATAACAGCAAATATTTCACATCAAATACTCAACTACATTTCCTACAAGGAAACTTTTACATTATTGCTGACATTGTGATTGATAGCTTGCATAATTTTTCACTAGTGGGTAGTGGTGTTAATAATACCGTAATAGAATGCTCTACACCTTCCTTAATAGCCATAATAAACTGTTCGAATACTGTCATTAAGAATATTACAATTGGTAGTCAGTGTGGAAGCTTAATGCAGCCTTATTTTAATATTGTAAAATTCATACAGGTGAGGAACCTTTTCCTCTTTATACATCACACACCACCAATAAAATTACACACAAGTATTTTTATTCTCAACAGTTATTCTACAATGCTACAGTCAGTGTTAATCAAAGTACATGGAATATTTATTATCAATGGGCTGGGCAACACAAGTGTAACTGACATAGTTCTCTATGATAGTGATCTTGTGATATTATATAGTAACTATGAGCTTAAGGCTTTACAAATGAACAATAAACATACACTTCAAATAGTTAACTTTAAATACTACGATAATAAAACCACCAGAAAAACTGTAACTGTTGGAAAAAAATTGTTGTATACTATAATGATTGAATTTTGGCAGGAAGATTATAGCACAGAAGTATTTATCAAAGATTCCATATTCCAATTCTTAAAAAGAATTGAACTGATAACCATAAATTTTGGGCGATGGCCTACTGGATCCTTTAAAAATTTGGCTACAATAAAAGGATGTCAGTTTTTGAGTAACAGTGGAGAATTCCAAATTAACAGTGCAATGATAACAGTAGCCTATTCAGCCTATATTAATGAAGAAGATCAGTTAAACATTACCAACATAAATGAAGTCCAAATTCTTGATTGTAATTTTACAAATAATGCTGCTTATCATGAAACAGCAATTATTATAAAATTATATTTGTTGCCCTCACATTATGAAATGTCTTATTTTACAATATCAAATTGTGCATTTATAATGAATAGTAATTTTGTGATACTAAATACAACGACCAATTTGTTATTGGATTATACGCTTATTGATAATTTGCCAATAATTGCAAAATTCATGTATCAGGCTATTATCAAGGATTTGTTTTGTACCGTTACGATAACTAATTCAGTATTTATACAAACTGGAAATGGAAAAGACAGGAATGCCATATATGGTCGTAATGTGGTTTTAAACCTTAATGGACCGCTGGTGTTTACAAATTTTAAAAGTGAAACCGATAGCATTATTACTGTTGAAAGAGTAGATGTTACAATTCATGGACATGTTGAATTCTTCAACAACAACGCAGTTTCCTTAATGTCAAAAATAGGATTGGGCAGTATACAATTCAAAGAAGATTTTCTACTAAATATCAGCAATAACAAATTTTCTGAAGAAATATTTAGCATTTTTTATACCATAAAATTGTATGATTATACTATATTACAAGAATCGTATCCCATGTGCTTTATACAGTATATCAGTGACAGTGGAAATTTAGATCATCAATTTGCAGCTGAAGAACTTATCAACTTTTCAATCATCATACACAGAACTGAAGCTCGCTCTTTAGTAAATTCACACACTACACATTGTAGGTGGCAGCCCAATTCTGCCTTCAATACAACTAGTCCTCTGCTTGTTAATCAACGCTTTATATCTGATTTTGATAAATGGAATGATAAACTAAATGACCATCGTGACACTCAAAAATCTTTATGTAGTTGCTCTGATGGTAATAATAACATTAATTGTAGTATAGACATTCTTGGTCCAATATATCCAGGGCAAAATGCAGTATTTAGCTTGGCTGTACTGAACACATTGCAAAATGCCACTGATCGTGACATTGTTCCTATTTCCTTAGAAACTATTGATTATTCACCATTGCAATGTACAATACCTACAGCATCGATGCAACATAATGTTAGCCGCCATAGATGTTCAAATGTGTCGTACACTTTACTGTCTCACTCCAATAACATGTGTGAGTTACTTTTAAAACAGGACGTTAATACCGTTCATGGTGTTAGAGTATCTTATGGTATGTTTACAGTAAAATTACTTCCTTGCCCTCCTGGTTTTATGTTCATACAAATGAGATGTCAGTGCGATCCTCTTCTTACATTAAATGAACACATTGAAGATTGTGATATTAATGATCAAACTGTATTACGAAGTCCTAATAGTTGGATATTTTACAGTGAACCATTACACACATACCGACTATCTAAAACCTGTCCATTTGAATATTGTTACCCTCAGTCTACTAAACTTCAATTAAATAATCCTGATTTACAGTGCCAATTTAGTAGATCAGGCATTTTATGTGGACAATGCCAGCTAGATCTTAGTACCATATTTGGTTCTTCTGACTGTCAACAATGTTCAAATGTATATCTCCTTCTTATCATTCCCATTGCAGTATCAGGAATATTACTGGTGATAGTAATGTTTGTACTGACCTTGACAGTTAGTGAAGGTACCATTAATCCATTCATTTTGTATGTTAACATTTTAAACATTCATAATATTCCCTTGTTTCCATCACATTCATTAGTAAAACCATTACATGTTTTTAGTTCTTTTGCTAACCTGAATTTGGGAATTGAAAGTTGTTTTTACAATGGAATGGATGACTATACTAAAACATGGTTACAATTTTGTTTCCCTGTTTATCTCATTATGATCATTACATCAATCATTATAGCAAGTCGCTACTCCATTGTAGTAAAGAGACTGACATTACACAAAACAATACCTGTACTTGCTACAATACTCTTATTATCCTACACAAAGATATTACAGACTGTGTCTAATGTACTATTTGTGTATTCTGCAATTACTGATTATCCCAGTAATGTATCTAGTGTGATGTGGTCGATTGATGCTAACGTTCCTCTGTTTGGATTACGTCACTCTGTCTTGTTTGCTTTCAGTCTTTTAATATCTTTATTACTCATTTTATATACGTGTTTGTTATTGTTTGGGAAGTTTTTGAGAAACTTCAAAGCCGTTACTGTTTACATTAATCCTTTACTTGATGCATACAATAAAGCATACAAGAAGAATTGTTGTTATTGGATTGGCTATGAGCTAATAATTAGATGTGTTTTGTTGGCTACATTATTAGCAGTAAATAATTCAACTATCAATTTGATCATTGGAAATAGTTTTCTTTCAATGGTGCAATTCAACTATCAGCATCCATATCAGAATCGTATGAACAGCTTTTCACAGATGGTGCTAAATTTGAATTTACTAATACTTTACTCAACATTGTTGATGTTGAGGGAAGATCAGAGCACGCGTGTTGTTGTAGTCAATACAATGGTCGGGTGTGCAGTTGTTCAATTTATATTGATGATAATAATCAACCGGTTTTCTTTTAAACGTTGTAATGTCAATGTAATCAAATATGTGCAGCAAAAGTTACTCAGCAAGAAGGAATCAGGTGATTTTGATATGTTGCTTACAAGACAAGACTGCGATGATGCTGCAAATGATTAATAAACACTCAGTTACTTTAATTGAATATAATATAAATATCCATGCAAAATTGTTGGTACGTACAATGACATGACTACTTAATCATTGTAATATATACGTATTCTTTAATTACATGTAGTGCATAAAGTGATAAGTAAATTTTGCTTCCTAAAGCCATAAAGTTAAGGGGACGTATGTGACCAGATTTGGCAAAATGTGCATTGTTCGCACACAATGTGGAAACACAGATTTCACCGCCATTCGATAGCTACACTAATAAACTAACGTGCTAGTAGCATAAAGCAGACTTGAGATATTACGAATTGAATATTTCAAAACGGTATTTCTAAATATTTACAAATGTGCGAACAATGCACATTTTCGCAAATCCGGTCACATATAGTTAACATATTCCTGCAAACTTATTTTTCCAGCTATACATATTTTTCTTAGATCAAATCTACAGCTAATAGCTATAGCAAAATCCCCTAACCATTGCAGTATATACGTAGTGATGTTCATGAGGAAGTCTAGGCATACAGATACCATAGAATTTTCCAGCTGGAACTTATATTAAGATGGCAATGCATCATAATCATATACTCATACTTAACATGACATGCATGTGCATATACATAGCTACAACATGGTGAATATATAGCTATTATAAATATAATATGATAATATTATTTAGTTGCTATTTGTATGTACATCTATCCTGTAGTTCAGTAGATTTTGACAAAAGCGCCAATGCAATTAAATTCCCTGAATTGTTCATGTTTGTACAAGAAAAATTGGGTTGTATTGTAATCCTCCATCAAAATCCATCAAATAATGCCACCATATTCACTATACAAATAAATACTACTTACGGGTTTGTACTTTCTCCTTACACTATGGCATGATACCAACGCATGTCACACTATGGCATGATACCAATGCATGTCACAATATGTCATGTGTGACATTCCATGCCATGCATATGGTGTGACATGCATTGGTACCATGCCATAATGTTACATGCATTGGTACCATGCCATAGTGTGACATGCATTGATGTCATGTCATAGTCACCATGACATGATACCTATGCATGTCACGTTATGGTATGGTGCCATTGGATGTCACACTATGGCATGGTACCAGTGCCTGTCACATTACCAATGGTGCCACCATGAGCACTATGGAATGGTACATAACTGTCAGCACTATGGCATATTAACACTGTTAAAACTCTAATTATATACGCATAGGGCATGGACCACTGTACACTACTAATATGGCATGGTATATCTATAACACACCACGATGGTAAGGTACCATGGCTACTATAACCATATATAGTTATGGTATCAACAGATTCAACATTGTATAGCCAACTGTAGCTACATGTGGATGTACATACATTACTGTTGATGGTATATTTATCATGCTATAGCACTGGTTATGAATATGGGACCAGTGTTCACACAATGGCATGAAATTTTTACATGTACGTAGCATGATACCAATGCATGTCTACACTATAGCATGATGCGTACCAGTGAATGTCTATACTATAGCATGATACCAATGCATGTCACACTATGGCATGATACTAATGTTTGTCAACACTAGTAATGGCATAGTACCAAAACTACCAATAACAATACATTGTCACACTATGTATATGATAATAAAGGCATTATACCAATGCATGTCACACTGTGGCATAGTACAATCACTGTTAACACTTAGTACCATGAATATGGTACCTAGTACTATAAGCAGTATGGCATGGTACCATTGTTAACGCTATGGCATGGTACCATTGTCAACAACACTATGACATGGTACCACTGTTAACACTACGACATGTTATCATAGTTAACACTTTGCATTGTAAACAGTACTATAGCGTGGTATCACTCACTGTCAACACCATGGCATTGCACCACTGTTGAACATGCTGGTACCATTATTAACATGCACTTGCTTCCAGTGACCAACACTATAACAAAATGCCAATGTCAATACACCATATTCATGATGGTGCAGTAACATAAGTACTATATATACCACTTTGACACCTCAGATCAAAGGAAACCACAGGGACATATTTCAAATATACCCGATATATCATGATATATCCCATTGCCACGGTAACCATGTAGTCAAAGGCACAGTCCCCTTGAATTGCATAAAAGACATAATTATTTATATAGTAGACTTTAAAATGTTTACTTTTGGGGTTGAGTTTTTTAATTTTGTGGCCCGAGGGTGTATATATCAGGCAAACCACAAGTGCCCATGGTATAACTATTATATAATTTGTACAAATATGAACACATACTGTATATAGCTACATTCAGTGGCGTATATAGCCAAGCCCAGGCCTGCTAGGGCCTAGGCCCATCAATACGAGTGCAGGTCCAAGCAGTGAGGCTGACGTTTGGCAATTTTTGGGTATCCTACTATGTGTTTATATACAGGAGGTTTTTCAATGGAGCAAAATTTTGTACTAACTACGTATACACCACCCCTAGCTACAATACTGTTGACATTGATGGTACCACCATTAATTATGCTACTGCTTACAGGGGGTCACCAACTGTTGCCAAATCTTGTACACTCTTCCTGAAATCATATTTGAAATCTTTGAAATCCTTTAACTTTTGAAATCTGAAATCAAAGAAAGTTGGAACAGTGATTAGTAAATTCTTGTATATTTCTGCTTCCAATATGTTAAAATAGGGATAATGTGATATCAAGCAAGCTCTTTGTGGAGGTAACTAACCATTAAGCTAGCCAGATTCTTTAAAAACTTTCATTAAGGTGCTTAATATACATATCTTAGTCATGTAGCTAGCTAGCTAGCTAGTATAGTGAAGATTTTGCTAATGAAATCTATTTTAAAATCAGTGAAATCTTTGGGTGAAATCCAAAGATTTCAAAATCCGTACACCACTGAAGACTAACAAAGTTAGCTACGTACTTGTGGTTAGTTGGATATAACATAGCTAACTTCATACATAGTGCAGTAGGGAAGTTTGGCAATTGATGATCTGACTTAGTGACGTAACTGTAGTGAATGTCTAGACCAACTGCATTGTATGAACTATATATATATAGCTAGCTGGCTACATGTTTGATTGAATGTTGCCTCTAAAAGTAATCTATGAAACTATGTTAACATACAACTCATCAAGTTGACATTCATATAATGTATACAGAATGACTTGTGTATTTTCAACATATTTCACATTTGTTTAACAATAGCTAATTGAAAAATATCACACTGCTATTTTCTACTTGTACTTCCATTGAATAAATCACTGAAGGTGATACTTGTTTTGTTCAGATAATCAACAAATCGGATAACTACGTGTAGTTTGTAGCATATGATCATTTGCCCTGTGGATAGAAGTAGCCATAGCTAGCAATACAACCAGCAATCGGTAAGTTACAGAATAGTTAGCAAATTGCACTATGCTACTAGCCATGCAGTTATATGATTTATAATTACATTTGTTACAACCAGAAGGGAGTCAAGTAGTTGGCAGGTTGACAACAACAACAACAACAGGGGAAGCTATGGCAAGAGATCATTATAGTGTTGTAATCATCATTTCCTTACTACATATGATAACAGCTACTAGTGTTTATTATGTGACACCTGATGATGATCAGTCTCATATCAACAATGATTGTCCCATTGATCACGAATGTCACACTTTACAATATTATCTTCTCAATAACAGCAAATATTTTACATCAAATACTCGACTACATTTCTTACAAGAAATCTTTTACATTAATGCTGACATTGTGATTGATAGCTTGCATAATAATTATTTTTCACTAGTGGGTAGTGGTGTTAATAATACCGTAATAGAATGCTCTACACCTTCCTTAATAGCCATAATAAACTGTTCGAATACTGTCATTAAGAATATTACAATTGGTAGTCAGTGTGGAAGCTTAATGCAGCCTTATTTTAATATTGTAAAATTCATACAGGTGAGGAACCATTTCCTCTTTATATATCACACACCACCAATAAAATTACACACAAGTATTTTTATTCTCAACAGTTATTCTACAATGCTACAGTCAGTGTTAATCAAAGTACATGGAATATTTATTATCAATGGGCTGGGCAACACAAGTGTAACTGACATAGTTCTCTATGATAGTGATCTTGTGATATTATATGGTAACTATGAGCTTAAGGCTTTACAAATGAATAATAAACATACACTTCAAATAGTTAACTTTAAATACTACGATTATAGAACCACCAGAGAAACTGTAACTGTTGGAAAAAAACTGTTGTATGCTATAATGATTGAATTTTGGCAGGAAGATTATAGCACAGAAGTATTTATCAAAGATTCTATATTCCAATTCTTAAAAAGAATTGAACTGATAACCATAAATTTCGAGCAATGGCCTACTGGATCCTTTAAAAATTTGGCTACAATAAAAGGATGTCAGTTTTTGAGCAACAGTGGAGAATTCCAAATTAACAGTGCAATGATAACAGTGGCCTATTCAGCCTATACTAATGAAGAAGATCAGTTAAACATTAACAATATAAATGAAGTCCAAATTCTTGATTGTAATTTTACAAATAATGCTGCTTATCATGAAACAGCAATTATTATAGAACTATATTTGTTGCCCTCACATAAGGAAGTGTCTTATTTTACAATATCAAATTGTGTATTTATAATGAATAGTAATTTTATGATACTAAAAACAACGACTAATTTGTTATTGGATTATATGTTTAATATTGATACTTTGCCAGTAATTGGAAAATTGCTCATGTACCAAACTGCTTTCAAGGATTTGTTTTGTACCATTACTATAACCAATTCAGTGTTTATACAAACTGGAAATGGAAAAGACAGGAATGCCATATATGGTCGTAATGTGGTTTTAAACCTTAATGGACCGCTGGTGTTTACAAATTTTAAAAGTGAAACCGATAGCATTATTACTGTTGAAAGAGTAGATGTTACAATTCATGGACATGTTGAATTCTTCAACAACAACGCAGTTTCCTTACTGTCAAAAATAGGATTGGGCAGTATACAATTCAAAGAAGGTTTTCTACTAAATATCAGCAATAACAAATTTTCTGAAGAAATATTTAGCATTTTTTATACCATAAAATTGTATGATTATACTATATTACAAGAATCGTATCCCATGTGCTTTATACAGTATATCAGTGACAATGGAAATTTAGATCATCAATTTGCAGCTGAAGAACTTATCAACTTTTCAATCATCATACACAGAACTGAAGCTCGCTCTTTAGTAAATTCACACACTACACATTGTAGGTCGCAGCCCAATTCTGCCTTCAATACAACTAGTCCTCTGCTTGTTAATCAACGCTTTATATCTGATTTTGATAAATGGAATGATAAACTAAATGACCATCGTGACACTCAAAAATCTTTATGTAGTTGCTCTGATGGTAATAATAACATTAATTGTAGTATAGACATTCTTGGTCCAATATACTGTATCCAGGGCAAAATGCAGTATTTAGCTTGGCAGTAATAGACAACAAACAGTTACAAAATGTCACTGACACTGTTCCTATTTCCTTAGAAACTATTGATTATTCACCATTACAATGTACAATACCTACAGCATCGATGCAACATAATGTTAGCCGCCATAGATGTTCAAATGTGTTGTACACTTTACTGTCTCACTCCAATAACATGTGTGAGTTACTTTTAAAACAGGACGTTAATACTGTTCATGGTGTTAGAGTATCTTATGGTATGTTTACAGTAAAATTACTTCCTTGCCCTCCTGGTTTTATGTTCATACAAATGAGATGTCAGTGCGATCCTCTTCTTACATTAAATGAACACATTGAAGATTGTGATATTAATGATCAAACTGTATTACGAAGTCCTAATAGTTGGATATTTTACAGTGAACCATTACACACATACCGACTATCTAAAACCTGTCCATTTGAATATTGTTACCCTCAGTCTACTAAACTTCAATTAAATAATCCTGATTTACAGTGCCAATTTAGTAGATCAGGCATTTTATGTGGACAATGCCAGCTAGATCTTAGTACCATATTTGGTTCTTCGGACTGTCAACAATGTTCAAATGTATATCTCCTTCTTATCATTCCCATTGCAGTATCAGGAATATTACTGGTGATAGTAATGTTTGTACTGACCTTGACAGTTAGTGAAGGTACCATTAATTCATTCATTTTGTATGTTAACATTTTAAACATTCATAATATTCCCTTGTTTCCATCACATTCATTAGTAAAACCATTACATGTTTTTATTTCTTTTGCTAACCTGAATTTGGGAATTGAAAGTTGTTTTTACAATGGAATGGATGACTATACTAAAACATGGTTACAATTTTGTTTCCCTGTTTATCTCATTATGATCATTACATCAATCATTATAGCAAGTCACTACTCCATTGTAGTACAGAGACTGACATTACACAAAACAATACCTGTACTTGCTACAATACTCTTATTATCCTACACAAAGATATTACAGACTGTGTCTAATGTACTATTTGTGTATTCTGCAATTACTGATTATCCCAGTAATGTATCTAGTGTGATGTGGTCGATTGATGCTAACGTTCCTCTGTTTGGATTACGTCACTCTGTCTTGTTTGCTTTCAGTCTTTTAATATCTTTATTACTCATTTTATATACATGTTTGTTATTGTTTAGGAAGTTTTTGAGAAACTTCAAAGCCGTTACTGTTTACATTAATCCTTTACTTGATGCATACAATAAAGCATACAAGAAGAATTGTTGTTATTGGATTGGCTATGAGCTAATAATCAGATGTGTTTTGTTGGCTACATTATTAGCAGCAAATAATTCAACTATCAATTTGATCATTGGAAATAGTTTTCTTTCAATGGTGCAATTCAACTATTAGCATCCATATCAGAATCGTATGAACAGCTTTTCACAGATGGTGCTAAATTTGAATTTACTAATACTTTACTCAACATTGTTGATGTTGAGGGAAGATCAGAGCACGTATGTTGTTGTAGTCAATACAATGGTCGGGTGTGCAGTTGTTCAATTTATATTGATGATAATAATCAACCGGTTTTCTTTTAAACGTTGTAATGTCAATGTAATCAAATATGTGCAGCAAAAGTTACTCAGCAAGAAGGAATCAGGTGATTTTGATATGTTGCTTACAAGACAAGACTGCGATGATGCTGCAAATGATTAATAAACACTCAGTTACTTTAATTGAATATAATATAAATATCCATGCAAAATTGTTGGTACGTACAACGACATGACTACTTAATCATTGTAATATATACGTATTCTTTAATTACATGTAGTGCATAAAGTGATAAGTAAATTTTGCTTCCTAAAGCCATAAAGTTAAGGGGACATAGCTAACATATTCCTGCAAACTTATTTTTCCAGCTATACATATTTTCCTTAGATCAAATCTACAGCTAATACGTAGCTATAGCAAAATCCCCTAACCATTGCAGTATATACGTAGTGATGTTCATGAGGAAGTCTAGGCATACAGATACCATAGAATTTTCCAGCTGGAACTTATATTAAGATGGCAATGCATCATAATCATATACTCATACTTAACATGACATGCATGTGCATATACATAGCTACAACATGGTGAATATATAGCTATTATAAATATAATATGATAATATTATTTAGTTGCTATTTGTATGTACATCTATCCTGTAGTTCAGTAGATTTTGACAAAAGCGCCAATGCAATTAAATTCCCTGAATTGTTCATGTTTGTACATGAAAAATTGGGTCGTATTGTAATCCTCCATCAAAATCCATCAAATAATGCCACCATATTCACTATACAAATAAATACTACTTACGGGTTTGTACTTTCTCCTTACACTATGGCATGATACCAATGCATGTCACAATATGTCATGTGTGACATTCCATGCCATGCATATGGTGTGACATGCATTGTTACCATGCCATAATGTTACATGCATTGGTACCATGCCATAGTGTTACATGCATTGGTGTCATGTCATAGTCATTATGGCATGATACCTATGCATGTCACATTATGGTATGGTGCCATTGGATGTCACACTATGGCATGGTACCAGTGTCTGTCACATTATCAATGGTGCCGCCATGAGCACTATGGAACGGTACATAACTGTCAGCACTATGGCATATTAACACTGTTAAAACTCTAATTATATACGCATAAGGCATGGACCACTGTACACTACTAACTATGGCATGGTATACAGGTAGCTATATAGCATTAATATACTACTGTCAACACTATGGCAAGTTATGTATATACTATTGTTAGCACAATGTACGAACATAGCTATATGACATTGTATATAGTGCTGTTAACACTATGGTATGGTACCACTATTAATACTACGGCATGTAAACCAATTTCTACACTATGCCATGGTACCACTGTCAATACTATGGCATGGTATATAGCACTGTCAACACCATAGCATTGGTATGGTAGCACTATCAACACTATAGCATTGGCACTACGGCATGGTATACAGCACTGTCAACACTATGGTTTAGTATGTGCCATTGTCAACACTATGGCATGATACCAACAACTATATACGTATGGCATGGTAGTACTGTCAACAATATAGGATGGTGCATTGGTATCACTAATAACACTATGGCATGAAAACACTGTCAACACTATGGCAAAGTACGTACCACTATTAACACCATGGTATATCAGCATGGTAACTATGTCAACACTATGGCATGGCCATCATCCAGAGCCGTAAGAAGCTGTTCAGAGCTGGGACTGCTATATCCAAGCTAGACGTACTATAATGATCATCAGGACAATAAACCATGGAGAAAAATCACATTCCTATAGAGTGATAGTAAAAACAGTGGGTGTTCCATCACCCAGAGCACCTGCTTACTATGCCTATGATATCAACACACCACGATGGTAAGGTACCATGGCTACTATAACCATATATAGTTATGGTATCAACAGATTCAACATTGTATAGCCAACTGTAGCTACATGTGGATGTACATACATTACTGTTGATGGTATATTTATCATGCTATAGCACTGGTTATGAATATGGGACCAGTGTTCACACAATGGCATGAAATTTTTACATGTATGTAGTATGATACCAATGCATGTCTACACTATAGCATGATACGTATCAGTGAATGTCTATACTATAGCATGATACCAATGCATGTCACACTATGGCATGATACTAATGTTTGTCAACACTAGTAATGGCATAGTACCAAAACTACCAATAACAATAAATTGTCACACTGTGTATATGATAATAAAGGCATTATACCAATGCATGTCACACCGTGGCATAGTACAATCACTGTTAACACTTAGTACCATGAATATGGTACCACGTACTATTAGCAGTATGCATGGCATGGTACCATTGTTAATGCTATGGGATGGTACCATTGTCAACAACACTATGAGATGGTACCATGCACTGTTAACACTATGACATGTTATCATAGTTAACACTATGCACTGTCAACAGTATTATGTGCAGGCACGAAGGTTATCATTGCTACATAGTATGACAGGCATCGGTAGCTAGCTATCATGTTATAGTGTGACATGCATTGGTATCATTAGTGTGACATGTATTGGTACCAAGCCATAGTGTGACATACGTACATTGGTACCATACCATGTGTGATACAAGCCATAGTGTGGCATACATTGGTACCATACCATAGTGTGACATGTGGTACCAAGCCATAGTGTAACATGCATTAATACCATACCATAGTTAGTACCATATGCCATAATGTGATATGCATGAAAACAATACTGTAGCATGGTACCATGCACTGTCAACACTATGGCATAAAATCACTGTCAACACTATAGTACTGTGGTATGGTGCATAGCTACTACTACTACATAGCTATAGTTACCGTGCTGACATACCATGGTGTTAATAGTGGTATATACTTTGCCATAGTGTTGACAGTGTTTTCATGCCATAGTGTTATTAGTGATACCAATGTACCATCCTATATTGTTGACAGTACTACCATGCCATACGTATATAGTTGTTGGTATCATGCCATAGTGTTGACAATGGCACATACTAAACCATAGTGTTGACAGTGCTATATACCATGCCGTAGTGTTAATAGTATGGTGTTGACAGTGCTACCATGTCAATGCTATAGTGTTGACAGTGCTACGTACCATGCTGTAGTATTGATAGTGGTACCATGGCATAGTGTTGAAATTGCTTTACATGCCGTAGTGTTAATAGTGGTACCATACCATAGTGTTAACAGTGCTATATACAATGTCACATAGCTATGTTTGTACATTGTGTTAACAGTAGTATATACATAACTTGCCATAGTGTTGACAGTAGTATTATGCTATGAGCCGCTAATGGCAGTAAACAGTGACTCTATGCCACAATGTAACATGCATTGGTGCAGTACCATCCCATATAATTATATAGTATTGCCATATGTTGCAACTATGTATGTCTTGTTTTTATAGTGTCAGCATGCATTGGTTTTGTGCCATATATACAAACATAGTGTGACATACATTAGTATCATACCATAGTGTGACATGCATTGGTACATATCATGCCACACATTAACAACTATAGCTAGCATGGTACCACTGTCAGTTAACACTATGGCATGGTAGCTACCACTATTAAACCAAGGGATGGTACCACTATTAAAATTATATGGTATGGCAACACTATAGCATGGTACTACTGTCAAACCAAGGCATAGTACCACAATTACCATTATGTGGAATGGTACCACTGTCAACACTATGTATGGCATAGTACCACTGTCAAAAACCAAGGCATGGTACCATTATTAACATTATATGATATGCCATGATACAACTGTATGTCAAACCAAGGCATGGTGCCACTATTAACATTATACGGCATAAACGCTATGGTATAAACACTATGGCATGACATCACTATCAAAACTATGGTGTGATGCCACTATTAACACTACAGCATTCATGGTATCACCATCAGCTCTATGGCATTGTGGTACCATGCATATGTTATAGTGTTAACACTGTTACCATTCAGTAGCACTAGTAGTGATATCTACCATGCCATAGTACTCACGAGTCAGTAGTGTACAGTGACCCATGTAGTATTAACAGTGGTATCATGCCATAGTGTTAACAGGTACATACGTACTATTCCATATAGTGCTTATGTTGGCACCATTTCATAATGTGACATGCATTGGTGGCCGTGCTATAGTGTGACATGCATTGGTATCATGCCATTGTGTGACATGTAGTGACTTTATAAACTACCATGTGATTTTATATACTACCATTTGCACACTAAATAAACTTCACTCTTTTTACATATTTATTATTATCTTTTGAGACACTTGGTACTTCATAGATATCTATACAATGTGTGTATTTTCAATAAAAATGGTAGATACATATATGTGTGCATGTTGTTATCAAAATGGAGGCATGCAGTTATGAATAAATGGCCACCTACACTGAAGGCTAACAAAGTTAGCTACATACTTGTGGTTAGTTGGATAAAAACATAGCTAACTTCATACATAGTGCAGTAGGGAAGTGATGATCTGACTTAGTGACGTAACTGTAGTGAATGTCTAGACCAACTGCATTGTATGAACTATATATATATATATAGCTAGCCGGCTACATGTTTGATTGAATGTTGCCTCCAAAAGTAATCTATGAAACTATGTTAACATGCAACTCATCAAGTTGACATTCATACGTATAATGTATACAGAATGACTTGTGTATTTTCAACATAATATTATTTCACATTTGTTTAACAATAGCTAATTGAAAAATTACCACACCTGCTATTTTCTACTTGTACTTCCATTGAATAAATCACTATAGGTGATACTTGTTTTGTTCAGATAATCAACAAATCAGATAACTACATGTAGTTTGTAGCATATGATCATTTGCCCCAAAATTTGTGTGGATAGAAGTAGCTATAGCGGCTAGCATTACAACCAGCAATCGGTAAGTTACAGAATAGTTAGCAAATTGCGCTATGCTACTAGCCAAGCAGTTATATGATTAATAAATTATTACATTTGTTACAACCAGAAGGGAGTCAAGTAGTTGGCAGGTTGACAACAACAACAACAGGGGTAGCTATGGCAAGAGATCATTATAGTGTTGTAATCATCATTTCCTTACTACATGTGATAACAGCTACTAGTGTTTATTATGTGACACCTGATGATGATCAGTCTCATATCAACAATGATTGTCCCATTGATCACGAATGTCACACTTTACAATATTATCTTCTCAATAACAGCAAATATTTTACATCAAATACTCAACTACATTTCCTACAAGGAAACTTTTACATTAATGCTGACATTGTGATTGATAGCTTGCATAAATTTTCACTAGTGGGTAGTGGTGTTAATAATACCGTAATAGAATGTTCTACACCTTCCTTAATAGCCATAATAAACTGTACGAATACTGTCATTAAGAATATTACAACTGGCAGTCAGTGTGGAAGCTTATTACAGCCTTATTATAATGATATTGTAAAAGTCATACAGGTGAGGAATTCTAATCGTATGTACGTCACAAACCATCAATAAAATTATGCACAAGTATTTTTATTCTCAACAGTTATTCTACAATGCTACAGTCAGTGTTAATCAAAGTACATGGAATATTTATTATCAATGGGCTGGGCAACACAAGTGTAACTGACATAGTTCTCTATGATAGTGATCTTGTGATATTATATGGTAACTATGAGCTTAAGGCTTTACAAATGAATAATAAACATACACTTCAAATAGTTAACTTTAAATACTACGATTATAGAACCACCAGAGAAACTGTAACTGTTGGAAAAAAACTGTTGTATACTATAATGATTGAATTTTGGCAGGAAGATTATAACACAGAAATATTTATCAAAGATTCCATTTTCCAGTTCTTAAAAAGAATAGAAATGATAGCCATAAATTTCGGGCCATGGCCTACTAGGTCCTTTACAAATTTGGTTACAATAAAAGGATGTCAGTTTTTGAGCAACAGTGGAAAATTCCAAATTAACAGTGCAATGATAACAGTGGCCTATTCAGCCTATACTAATAAAGAAGAAGATCAGTTAAACATTACCAATATAAATGAAGTCCAAATTCTTGATAGCAATTTTACAAATAATGCTGCTTATCATGAAACAGCAATTATTATAAAATTATATTTGTTGCCCTCGCATTATGAAATTTCTCATTTTACTATATCAAATTGTGCATTTGTAATGAATAGTAATTTTGTGACACTAAAAACACTGAGTAATGTGATGATGTATGATATTATTGAAAATTATTTGCAACCGATACTATGTATCAATAATTGGAAAATTGATCATGTATCAAACTGTTTACAAGAATTTGTTTTGCACAGTTACTATAACCAATTCAGTGTTTATACAAACTGGAAATGGAAAAGACAGGAATGCCATATATGGTCATCATGTGGTTTTAAACCTTAATGGACCGCTGGTGTTTACAAATTTTAAAAGTGAAACCGATAGCATTATTACTGTTGAAAGAGTAGATGTCACAATTCATGGACATGTTGAATTCTTCAACAATAACGCAGTTTCCTTATTGTCAAAAATAGGATTGGGCAGTATACAATTCAAAGAAGGTTTTCTACTAAATATCAGCAATAGTAAATTTTCTGAAGAAATATTTAGCATTTTTTATACCATAAAATTGTATGATAATACTATATTACAAGAATCGTATCCCATGTGCTTAATACAGTATATCAGTGACAGTGGAAATTTAGATCATCAATTTGCAGCTGAAGAACTTATCAACTTTTCAATCATCATACACAGAACTGAAGCTCGCTCTTTAGTAAATTCACACACTACACATTGTAGGTGGCAGCCCAATTCTGCCTTCAATACAACTAGTCCTCTGCTTGTTAATCAACGCTTTATATCTGATTTTGATAAATGGAATGATAAACTAAATGACCACACTCAAAAATCTTTATGTAGTTGCTCTGATGGTAATAATAACATTAATTGTAGTATAGACATTCTTGGTCCAATATATCCAGGGCAAAATGCAGTATTTAGCTTGGCAGTAATAGACAACAAACAGTTACAAAATGTCACTGACACTGTTCCTATTTCCTTAGAAACTATTGATTATTCAACATTACAATGTACAATACCTACGGCATCAAGGCAACATAATGTTAGCCGCCATAGATGCTCAAATGTGTCGTACACTTTACTGTCTCATTCCAATAACACGTGTGAGCTACTTTTAAAGCAGGACATTAATACTGTTCATGGTATTAAAGTATCTTATAGTATGTTTACTGTAAAATTACTTCCTTGCCCTCCTGGTTTTATGCTCATACAAATGAGATGTCAGTGCGATCCTCTTCTTACATTAAATGAACACGTTAAAGATTGTGATATTAATGATCAAACTGTATTACGAAGTCCTAATAGTTGGATATTTTACAGTGAACCATTACACACATACCGACTATCTAAAACCTGTCCATTTGAATATTGTTACCCTCAGTCTACTAAACTTCAATTAAACAATCCTGATTTACAGTGCCAATTTAGTAGATCAGGCATTTTATGTGGACAATGCCAACAAGATCTTAGTACCATATTTGGTTTTTCCGACTGTCAACAATGTTCAAATGTGTATCTCCTTCTTATCATTCCCATTGCAGTATCAGGAATATTACTGGTGATAGTAATGTTTGTACTGAACTTGACAGTTAGTGAAGGTATCATTAATCCATTCATTTTGTATGTTAACATTTTAAACATTCATAATATTCCCTTGTTTCCATCACATTCATTAGTAAAGCCATTACACGTTTTATTTCTTTTGCTAACCTGAATTTGGGAATTGAAAGTTGTTTTTACAATGGAATGGATGACTATACTAAAACATGGTTACAATTTTGTTTCCCTGTTTATCTCATTATGATCATTACATCAATCATTATAGCAAGTCGCTACTCCATTGTAGTAAAGAGACTGACATTACACAAAACAATACCTGTACTTGCTACAATACTCTTATTATCCTACACAAAGATATTACAGACTGTGTCTAATGTACTATTTGTGTATTCCACAATTACTGATTATCCCAGTAATGTATCTAGTGTGATGTGGTCGATTGATGCTAACGTTCCTCTGTTTGGATTACGTCACTCTGTCTTGTTTGCTTTCAGTCTTTTAATATCTTTATTACTCATCTTCTATACGTGTTTGTTATTGCTTGGGAAGTTTTTGAGAAACTTCAAAGCCGTTACTGTTTACATTAATCCTTTACTTGATGCATACAATAAAGCATACAAGAAGAATTGTTGTTATTGGATTGGCTATGAGCTAATAATTAGATGTGTTTTGTTGGCTACATTATTAGCAGTAAATAATTCAACTATCAATTTGATCATTGGAAATAGTTTTCTTTCAATGGTGCAATTCAACTATCAACATCCATATCAGAATCGTATGAACAGCTTTTCACAGATGGTGCTAAATTTGAATTTACTAATACTTTACTCAACATTGTTGATGTTGAGGGAAGATCAGAGCATACATGTTGTTGTTGTCAATACAATGGTCGGGTGTGCAGTTGTTCAATTTATATTGATGATAATAATCAACCGGTTTTCTTTTAAACATTGTAATGTCAATGTAATCAAATATGTGCAGCAAAAGTTACTCAGCAAGAAGCAACCAGGTGATTTTGATATGTTGCTTACAAGACAAGACTGTGGCAATGAATAATCAACAAACATTGCATACTGAACTGTAACTATTTATCACTTCATGAAGCATAAATGTAACATTTAATCATTTATTGAGTGTGAATATAACTAGATACTTCAAGCTGATTATCATTCACAAAGTAGCTAGCTATCAATCCTGTCTTTACACATACTTAAGAACATATAGTTAACTATAAGGAGTAGCTAAAAAGTTTTATCTATAAATGTTCTTTTTTGTTGAATGAATACAATAACACATGCACACACTAGCTAGCTAACTAGCTATTTGCCATAACAATTATTATTATTATTAGCTAACAGAACCATAAATTACAAAAACAAATTAACTCCATGTGTAATTTAACCTTTACATTACTAAAAATGTAACCATGCAAGAACAGTGGTTAAACTATGTGAGTCAGTTAAACTATCTGCAATTTGATGTTTAGCTATATAGCTATTTATTGTCAGTATTAAATTCTCCAAGTAATGTTTCACGAAATTCAGCGTAATTATGTGCAATTTCAGGAATGCCCAAATCATATCTTTCCACTGCAACTTCTTCACTTGGCCTCAAAATTGAATTTCTTATCCATTCAACAGTAATGCCACAGTGGCTGGCGGCAATATGAAATACAACAATAAATATAAAATACAATATAGCTGTGTATATTGTAGCATTAATAATTATCTGTTCAGTATATGTGATATTTTGTAATGACGACACTGAATATAATATCATTAAGTTAAGAATAAAAAACCTTTCATGAAAGTTTTTCCTTTTTGATTTAAATGGAGCAGCAAAACATTGAACATTTCCTAATATTCCAAGCACCAGACAACCAATGTACAAACTAATATTAGTTTCCAATGCTGATACGCTAAATATGATTGTACGAATCAACAGTTGCAAACCTGTCCAATAATAACAATTATCTTCATAGGGGCCTTGATATGCATCCAGTAAAGGCTTAAAGTATGACACTATTCGAAATCTTAATAAAGTCCTTGTTAAGAGTAACACAAAGTTGAATGGTATCAACGAGAGAAGAAGTAAAAGGCACATGACAAACAGTGTAGCATGTTTGAACCCAAACAAACTGACATTAGCATCAACAGACCACACAATTTCTGTTTTTCTTGATGGTATTTGAGTAGTCGTGGAATACACAAATAAAACTGTTGATACAGTACGCAAGATCTTAGTATAAGATAATAAAAAAAGTGTTGCAAGTACTGGCAGGGCTCTCTGTGCAGTCAGCTTTTGTATGGTAGAGGAATAGCGGCTTGCAATGATGAGTGATGTAGCAATTAGAATAAGGTAAATTGGAAACACCAACTGTAGCCACATCTTAGCATATTCATCCATGCCATCATAGAAACAAACTTGTATCCCTAAATCAAGAGTAGCAAGTGAAACAGCAACATATGCAGGATTGAAGGACTGGTGAGATGGTGGAAAAAACAATGTGCTATTAATGCTGATTATATTAACGTAAAAGATGAATGGATTAACATTACCTTCAGTTACAGTAAGATTAAATATGAACAGCATTAGTACAATGGCAATACCGGCTACTGCTATTGGAATGATAAGAAGTAAATAGACACTTGAACAATGTTTACAATGGGAAGATCCAAATACACTACTAAGACCTCGCAAACAATGCCCACACAACAAACCTGATCTTTTGAATTGGCACTGTGAGTTGGGATTGGATAAGATGTGGTGTGATGAGTAAGGTAGGCAATAGTCAAAGGGACATTGAGGGCACGCCTGGTAAACATTAGGAGCAATGGGAGATATCCAGCTGTTAGCAGGGCGCATGATGGTCTGATCATTAGGATTACACCCAACTATATTAATTGCTGTTGCTGATAGAAGCACACGATCACACTGGCACCTGAGACTATACAATACAAATCCTACTGGACAAGGTGATAACGGGATAAAAAATACACTATATGCTTCTTCTATTAAATCAGTAAGACCATTAATTATTTCAGTTTTTAAAATAAGTTTGCATTCAGTGGAACTGTCTGAAAGAATTGTGTAGCTAAATTTATTGCAGGTTTTCTTAAACTTCTGCCTAGCTTCATCCACTTTAGAAACTATGCAATCAGATAATTTTGCATCAACTACTACATCTACATCAGCATTTGGTTCAACAACTTTGGCTAGTTCAAAATATACCACAATGGTTTGTCCTGGGTAAATCCTTTCAAGTTCGTCAACATAACAGTTTGGTTGACCTTTACGAATACTCACATTGCAAGGACAAAGGCTCTGGCGGTCCTTCAAGACTAGATCACTTGACAGGTTAATGAGATGTACAAATTGTTCGTTGACTGTTTTGGGCTCTACTTCATGAAATGCGGCATCTGGCAACCATTTACAGTAGATAGTTCTGTCAAGATGATAAATCATTTTTGCTATATTATTAACAAAAATTATGGAATATTTTAATTTGTTTCCTTCTTGAAACTCTTTGTCCAGTGACTTATTATTATTGCTGATATACTGAATAAAGCACGGATGATCTAATCTTGCGAATACCTTTTTAGTATCAAACATAATACCATTGATTCTATTGTTTGTGATATTTAACAAGGTCCCTTCATTGATAAACATGTTTGTGTCAGTGTAACTGTGTATAATCGACTTTGCGGTACAGTTTGATATTTCAATGTACCCATACAAATATAGTTTCACATTTACAATGCCAAATATGCTTTGATTGATCGTTACTGAATTTAATACAACTGGTCCTATCAGTTCTAGCTTGGTACCCAAGGAATATATTATTTGACTGTTGTCACCAAACAGTGATGAAATAGTCACATTGGTCATTGCAATATTAAGGGGACAATAGTCTGTAGCATGTAAAAAATGCTGCTCCATAAAGATAAGAAAGACGTTAGTGTTATTATTAAAAGTGCTATTAACAAATTGTAGAAAGGAAACATTCCCAGTCATAGAGATAACATACAATATCATTCCACCATTGTTAGTGATGGTATTGTTACCAACAATAGAGTTAGCAAACTTTACCGTATTTAGCAGGCTAAATGGTTTGGTGCAGTTAGGGTAGGGAGGTTCCAGTGAACATACAGAATAAACTATATTTATCATACCAGTTTTATCATGAAACATAGGAGCTACATTGTTTGCAATCTCTAGGCTATCAAAGTGTACAAAATTAAGAGCACTAAAATTGCATGAACAAGTAAAAAACCTAATCAAGATAAACTTAACATTTACTCTGCTCCGAAAAGATGTGTGTGTAACCAAAAGATGTATTGAGTACATTTCCTGATAAAAGTGCATGAACAAAGCATATGACGTTAGTGGAGTGTAAAAAACAGGTTTAGTTGTATCATCCTCAGTATAATGAAAATTTTGCAGTAATAATGCATGGCTGGTATTGATATTTGTCACTCCATAATCAATGTATAAAATCACTATTCCATCTTTTGAAAGGGATGCGTTATGTATGGTAGAGTTACCTAGTACATTTATTAGCACCATCCCATACTCTGCAATAGAAATATTGTCAATGTGTATTGAGTAGGAATTGAACACAACAAGAGCCACAAATCTTCTGATTAGGAAATTGTACTTTCCTAACTTTCTGTAGTTGTTCTTATACAAAATATTAATATAGTTCACTTTGCATTTGGACATTTCTAAATTGCTTATTACAATGTTGCTAGCATTGATTATCACGATAGCAGCACCACTTAATGAAGAACACCTGATGATAGTATCACCTTCACTGTTGCCAGTCAGTGAGACATTATGAAGATTTTGTACATTCATGTTAGTGTTGAGTGAATGCTCTCCTGACAGGAAGATCAGGTGCATATTAGATGTTAACAATGTTGATCCTTTGTGGGCATAGTCATTAAGTTTACGGCAACTGTGTTTGGTGGCGCAATAATGATTTTCATTATGGTTGTAATTTCTACTGGGCTTCACGTAGTCAACTGCACCAACTGATAGTTTCATTAGAAGCAAACTTAATATTAAGCACTTCATCATTGTATAAAATCAGCTTTACTAAATAAAAGTATTCAAAAACAGAAAGCCATGCAGTAGCCATGCATATATTTACATTACCATACACCCAAGCTACTTAGCTAACTATATAGACATACGTGTATAGCTATATAAAAATCAGACATTTTTAGAGATACTCACCTATTGAGCTATATGTATGGATGACAAGGCAGGACTATAGCTGCTTACTGACTGCAGCAATATCAGTCAAGTGGTTAGCTTAGTCACTGTGTAGCTACTCTTAACACACATAGAAAGTATAACACTAACTGTATGAGCATATAACAAGCAATTCACTATGGCTCATGATACATGTAAACATGTTGTAGTTATGTCAACACATTCAGTAGTTATTTTCTGTTTTATTCATTGGGTAGCTACTTTCTATTTAAAATTATACAACTAGCTAGATGGAAAACAACCAACAGGTTTACACTGTGTACAGAGTTACTATAACTGTCATGACATGCACGTAGCTACTTCATTCATCATTACTACTCACCTCTTAATATGCTAGTGTTGCTGTCTATACCATATAACACCAGCTGACTGATATAAAATAAGTAAAAATATAAATTGCCAGAAATAGTAAAGTTAGGAGTACATCGACACTTCAAAATGTGGGGGGTCATTGAACTAGCTATGGGGCATCAAAGTAAATTACATTCCTAAAACTTTAGGGGGCCAAACTATGAGGATTTGTCCCCAAACCAATAGCAACTATAGCTAGTTCAAATAACAGCTATAAAGCATAGCTACCCAAAATGTCTTCAGTATCACTATCAACTACTTGACACCACATGTTGTAGCTAATACAGTAGTAGCTATGTGCTCAGCTGTTGTTTTATTACCAGATCTCATTTGGAATAGATTAATTTAGACATTATGTTATGAATGTGATTGTATCATATCCCTTGGAATGACAGCTCACATGACTTCTGATTACAATCATCTTCACATGCATGGGCTACTGTGTTATAACTATAGCTACATTACAATGTTCCTTTGTACAATAAAATTAAAAGCTGTTTGTTAAACCCTGTAACTTTAGCTATGGCCAAGGAAGCTAAAGCTATATACTGAAAGTTGAAAGGCCACTTAACTAAACTCAAGTGATTTTCTATTGTAAAAATCAGTGGATTATAATTCAACATGTTTTATAGCTAGCTATAGCTATGGAGTTTCATTTACAATTGTTGCGAGTCAGCAATGTATACACAGCTAAGCATTTCAATATCAGATAGCTACTGCATGCATGGTATAACTAAAGGTGATCATGTCACTGAATGTAGCTATAGCTGGATACAGTGTTATAACAATGATGCATGCATGATTAATGTACAACTTATAGCTAGCTACGTATTATGTAATTATAGAATGGCAAATAATCATGCAGTATCTACGTAAGCACAAAGGTAGCCACATTGGTAACAAATATACGTGCCATGTACAATGTAAAATAAATATCAGTACATTTCACAAGTTACTGAGACACTGGCTGTTTGGTCATGGCTGGTTTAATAAGCCTTTTAATCCGAAAAATCATTGCATGAATGAAACCAGTACTACCCTCAATCTCTTGCTCCTTTATCTACGATGACAACACAGATGGTGAGTCACAATTAGAATGTACTAGTTTATGAGCAATTGTACCTTTCTTAGGTCTATCAGTTTTTTTAAGAATGTAAAATCAGCAGCCTGGATTTGGTCTATTGATAGAGAGCTCATATTTGTATCCATTCCACCAATTCTACCGACTGAGACTATATTACCACCTATGTGTACATTAATATAGCATATAGAGTAATCTACACAGTTTGTATCAACAACATCTATAACCATTCAACTACAGCTAACAGTGTAGCTATAGCTACTGGTTAGATGCTGCTGCAATCCAAAAGTGGAGAGGCCCTAAAGTAAGTGTAGCTACTAGAATAAATTGAGAGGAATATATCATAGTTGCCGAACAGCTCATTCTAGGGGGGTCTGGGGCATGCCCCCCCAGGAAAATTTTGAAATTTGTATGCTCTGAAATGCCATCTGGAGTGATTTTTACTCACTGACAGTCATGTTTACAAAATTATTAAATGTGTAGGTAGCTACTTAGTTAAAGAATCACAAATTGCTTTCATCGTAATGAAGCCATCTCCATCGCTTGAACCACGTGGCCTGAAATGATCTCTTAACTTTCGTCTTACAGCCAAACTCTCTTTTCGGAAACTTCAAGTTTGAAGGCTGATTTGGCTGGTCAGCAACCAACAGCAAAGTATCGTCTGGTTTCCGTGATGAAGTACCTTGCGAAGCACCGGAAGCAGTAAGAAATTGGAACAATGACATAGCGATTAAACGCCTGTTGTTGTAATTTTAATAATTATATAATTGGCGTCTATTCAAGATTCTCAAATGATTCGAAGCAAGCTTCAAGACGATTGTATAAGAGCTCGAAATAACAGTATGTAAGTATATACCTAACTACCTGTAAGTTTTATAAATCTTGTTCAAAAAGTGTAGCGGCCATGGCCGCTATGCTTCCTACGGCCCTGAGCTAGTGTATAGTATATAGCTAAAAGGCTGGCAAACAATAAACATGCCAGCATGCAACAGGTTGTCAACACTTTAATGCACAACAAACAGATGTTGACTTTGTTGTTAAGTACAAAGCGTTTTAGCTATATAAGATGCTTCTATTATATGACAGTGGCCATTATGCACTATTATTGTTTGAGCAGAAACTATCAGTCTTACAACCAGCAGGTATAGTGCATGGCTATAGCTAGTCATGTCATTTCAAGACATATAGCAGCAGCTATTAATGTATGTATATACCTGCATGCATGCTAGTAGCTAGATGGTGATAGGTCATTACTGCAGGTGATGATCAAAAGCACCTTCGGCCCTTTGATTGTATTATAATCAAAAGCACTGGGATAGAACCCCCTATTAGCACTTGTCCTCCGCTCCAGCCTCAGACTCTTGTAATAACAATGATTATTTAATCTTAATGAGATTTTAGTAAATAGTGTTTCCTTTAAAGTACTGATAAATTTTTTCCCTACATAGAACTGACGAACAGCAACAAGGATATGGCAAGAGATCATTATAGTGTTGTTTTCATCATTTCCTTACTACATGTGATAACAGCTACTAGTGTTTATTATGTGACACCTGATGATGATCAGTCTCGTGTCAACAATGATTGTCCCATTGATCATGAATGTCACACTTTACAATATTATCTTCACAATAACAGCAAATATTTCACATCAAATACTCAACTACATTTCCTACAAGGAAACTTTTACATTATTGCTGACATTGTGATTGATAGCTTGCATAATTTTTCACTAGTGGGTAGTGGTGTTAATAATACCGTAATAGAATGCTCTACACCTTCCTTAATAGCCATAATAAACTGTTCGAATACTGTCATTAAGAATATTACAATTGGTAGTCAGTGTGGAAGCTTAATGCAGCCTTATTTTAATATTGTAAAATTCATACAGGTGAGGAACCTTTTCCTCTTTATACATCACACACCACCAATAAAATTACACACAAGTATTTTTATTCTCAACAGTTATTCTACAATGCTACAGTCAGTGTTAATCAAAGTACATGGAATATTTATTATCAATGGGCTGGGCAACACAAGTGTAACTGACATAGTTCTCTATGATAGTGATCTTGTGATATTATATAGTAACTATGAGCTTAAGGCTTTACAAATGAACAATAAACATACACTTCAAATAGTTAACTTTAAATACTACGATAATAAAACCACCAGAAAAACTGTAACTGTTGGAAAAAAATTGTTGTATACTATAATGATTGAATTTTGGCAGGAAGATTATAGCACAGAAGTATTTATCAAAGATTCCATATTCCAATTCTTAAAAAGAATTGAACTGATAACCATAAATTTTGGGCGATGGCCTACTGGATCCTTTAAAAATTTGGCTACAATAAAAGGATGTCAGTTTTTGAGTAACAGTGGAGAATTCCAAATTAACAGTGCAATGATAACAGTAGCCTATTCAGCCTATATTAATGAAGAAGATCAGTTAAACATTACCAACATAAATGAAGTCCAAATTCTTGATTGTAATTTTACAAATAATGCTGCTTATCATGAAACAGCAATTATTATAAAATTATATTTGTTGCCCTCACATTATGAAATGTCTTATTTTACAATATCAAATTGTGCATTTATAATGAATAGTAATTTTGTGATACTAAATACAACGACCAATTTGTTATTGGATTATACGCTTATTGATAATTTGCCAATAATTGCAAAATTCATGTATCAGGCTATTATCAAGGATTTGTTTTGTACCGTTACGATAACTAATTCAGTATTTATACAAACTGGAAATGGAAAAGACAGGAATGCCATATATGGTCGTAATGTGGTTTTAAACCTTAATGGACCGCTGGTGTTTACAAATTTTAAAAGTGAAACCGATAGCATTATTACTGTTGAAAGAGTAGATGTTACAATTCATGGACATGTTGAATTCTTCAACAACAACGCAGTTTCCTTAATGTCAAAAATAGGATTGGGCAGTATACAATTCAAAGAAGATTTTCTACTAAATATCAGCAATAACAAATTTTCTGAAGAAATATTTAGCATTTTTTATACCATAAAATTGTATGATTATACTATATTACAAGAATCGTATCCCATGTGCTTTATACAGTATATCAGTGACAGTGGAAATTTAGATCATCAATTTGCAGCTGAAGAACTTATCAACTTTTCAATCATCATACACAGAACTGAAGCTCGCTCTTTAGTAAATTCACACACTACACATTGTAGGTGGCAGCCCAATTCTGCCTTCAATACAACTAGTCCTCTGCTTGTTAATCAACGCTTTATATCTGATTTTGATAAATGGAATGATAAACTAAATGACCATCGTGACACTCAAAAATCTTTATGTAGTTGCTCTGATGGTAATAATAACATTAATTGTAGTATAGACATTCTTGGTCCAATATATCCAGGGCAAAATGCAGTATTTAGCTTGGCTGTACTGAACACATTGCAAAATGCCACTGATCGTGACATTGTTCCTATTTCCTTAGAAACTATTGATTATTCACCATTGCAATGTACAATACCTACAGCATCGATGCAACATAATGTTAGCCGCCATAGATGTTCAAATGTGTCGTACACTTTACTGTCTCACTCCAATAACATGTGTGAGTTACTTTTAAAACAGGACGTTAATACCGTTCATGGTGTTAGAGTATCTTATGGTATGTTTACAGTAAAATTACTTCCTTGCCCTCCTGGTTTTATGTTCATACAAATGAGATGTCAGTGCGATCCTCTTCTTACATTAAATGAACACATTGAAGATTGTGATATTAATGATCAAACTGTATTACGAAGTCCTAATAGTTGGATATTTTACAGTGAACCATTACACACATACCGACTATCTAAAACCTGTCCATTTGAATATTGTTACCCTCAGTCTACTAAACTTCAATTAAATAATCCTGATTTACAGTGCCAATTTAGTAGATCAGGCATTTTATGTGGACAATGCCAGCTAGATCTTAGTACCATATTTGGTTCTTCTGACTGTCAACAATGTTCAAATGTATATCTCCTTCTTATCATTCCCATTGCAGTATCAGGAATATTACTGGTGATAGTAATGTTTGTACTGACCTTGACAGTTAGTGAAGGTACCATTAATCCATTCATTTTGTATGTTAACATTTTAAACATTCATAATATTCCCTTGTTTCCATCACATTCATTAGTAAAACCATTACATGTTTTTATTTCTTTTGCTAACCTGAATTTGGGAATTGAAAGTTGTTTTTACAATGGAATGGATGACTATACTAAAACATGGTTACAATTTTGTTTCCCTGTTTATCTCATTATGATCATTACATCAATCATTATAGCAAGTCGCTACTCCATTGTAGTAAAGAGACTGACATTACACAAAACAATACCTGTACTTGCTACAATACTCTTATTATCCTACACAAAGATATTACAGACTGTGTCTAATGTACTATTTGTGTATTCTGCAATTACTGATTATCCCAGTAATGTATCTAGTGTGATGTGGTCGATTGATGCTAACGTTCCTCTGTTTGGATTACGTCACTCTGTCTTGTTTGCTTTCAGTCTTTTAATATCTTTATTACTCATTTTATATACGTGTTTGTTATTGTTTGGGAAGTTTTTGAGAAACTTCAAAGCCGTTACTGTTTACATTAATCCTTTACTTGATGCATACAATAAAGCATACAAGAAGAATTGTTGTTATTGGATTGGCTATGAGCTAATAATTAGATGTGTTTTGTTGGCTACATTATTAGCAGTAAATAATTCAACTATCAATTTGATCATTGGAAATAGTTTTCTTTCAATGGTGCAATTCAACTATCAGCATCCATATCAGAATCGTATGAACAGCTTTTCACAGATGGTGCTAAATTTGAATTTACTAATACTTTACTCAACATTGTTGATGTTGAGGGAAGATCAGAGCACGCGTGTTGTTGTAGTCAATACAATGGTCGGGTGTGCAGTTGTTCAATTTATATTGATGATAATAATCAACCGGTTTTCTTTTAAACGTTGTAATGTCAATGTAATCAAATATGTGCAGCAAAAGTTACTCAGCAAGAAGGAATCAGGTGATTTTGATATGTTGCTTACAAGACAAAGCTGCGATGATGCTGCAAATGATTAATAAACACTCAGTTACTTTAATTGAATATAATATAAATATCCATGCAAAATTGTTGGTACGTACAATGACATGACTACTTAATCATTGTAATATATACGTATTCTTTAATTACATGTAGTGCATAAAGTGATAAGTAAATTTTGCTTCCTAAAGCCATAAAGTTAAGGGGACGTATGTGACCAGATTTGGCAAAATGTGCATTGTTCGCACACAATGTGGAAACACAGATTTCACCGCCATTCGATAGCTACACTAATAAACTAACGTGCTAGTAGCATAAAGCAGACTTGAGATATTACGAATTGAATATTTCAAAACGGTATTTCTAAATATTTACAAATGTGCGAACAATGCACATTTTCGCAAATCCGGTCACATATAGTTAACATATTCCTGCAAACTTATTTTTCCAGCTATACATATTTTTCTTAGATCAGATCTACAGCTAATAGCTATAGCAAAATCCCCTAACCATTGCAGTATATACGTAGTGATGTTCATGAGGAAGTCTAGGCATACAGATACCATAGAATTTTCCAGCTGGAACTTATATTAAGATGGCAATGCATCATAATCATATACTCATACTTAACATGACATGCATGTGCATATACATAGCTACAACATGGTGAATATATAGCTATTATAAATATAATATGATAATATTATTTAGTTGCTATTTGTATGTACATCTATCCTGTAGTTCAGTAGATTTTGACAAAAGCGCCAATGCAATTAAATTCCCTGAATTGTTCATGTTTGTACAAGAAAAATTGGGTTGTATTGTAATCCTCCATCAAAATCCATCAAATAATGCCACCATATTCACTATACAAATAAATACTACTTACGGGTTTGTACTTTCTCCTTACACTATGGCATGATACCAACGCATGTCACACTATGGCATGATACCAATGCATGTCACAATATGTCATGTGTGACATTCCATGCCATGCATATGGTGTGACATGCATTGGTACCATGCCATAATGTTACATGCATTGGTACCATGCCATAGTGTGACATGCATTGATGTCATGTCATAGTCACCATGACATGATACCTATGCATGTCACGTTATGGTATGGTGCCATTGGATGTCACACTATGGCATGGTACCAGTGCCTGTCACATTACCAATGGTGCCACCATGAGCACTATGGAATGGTACATAACTGTCAGCACTATGGCATATTAACACTGTTAAAACTCTAATTATATACGCATAGGGCATGGACCACTGTACACTACTAATATGGCATGGTATATCTATAACACACCACGATGGTAAGGTACCATGGCTACTATAACCATATATAGTTATGGTATCAACAGATTCAACATTGTATAGCCAACTGTAGCTACATGTGGATGTACATACATTACTGTTGATGGTATATTTATCATGCTATAGCACTGGTTATGAATATGGGACCAGTGTTCACACAATGGCATGAAATTTTTACATGTACGTAGCATGATACCAATGCATGTCTACACTATAGCATGATGCGTACCAGTGAATGTCTATACTATAGCATGATACCAATGCATGTCACACTATGGCATGATACTAATGTTTGTCAACACTAGTAATGGCATAGTACCAAAACTACCAATAACAATACATTGTCACACTATGTATATGATAATAAAGGCATTATACCAATGCATGTCACACTGTGGCATAGTACAATCACTGTTAACACTTAGTACCATGAATATGGTACCTAGTACTATAAGCAGTATGGCATGGTACCATTGTTAACGCTATGGCATGGTACCATTGTCAACAACACTATGACATGGTACCACTGTTAACACTACGACATGTTATCATAGTTAACACTTTGCATTGTAAACAGTACTATAGCGTGGTATCACTCACTGTCAACACCATGGCATTGCACCACTGTTGAACATGCTGGTACCATCATTAACATGCACTTGCTTCCAGTGACCAACACTATAACAAAATGCCAATGTCAATACACCATATTCATGATGGTGCAGTAACATAAGTACTATATATACCACTTTGACACCTCAGATCAAAGGAAACCACAGGGACATATTTCAAATATACCCGATATATCATGATATATCCCATTGCCACGGTAACCATGTAGTCAAAGGCACAGTCCCCTTGAATTGCATAAAAGACATAATTATTTATATAGTAGACTTTAAAATGTTTACTTTTGGGGTTGAGTTTTTTAATTTTGTGGCCCGAGGGTGTATATATCAGGCAAACCACAAGTGCCCATGGTATAACTATTATATAATTTGTACAAATATGAACACATACTGTATATAGCTACATTCAGTGGCGTATATAGCCAAGCCCAGGCCTGCTAGGGCCTAGGCCCATCAATACGAGTGCAGGTCCAAGCAGTGAGGCTGACGTTTGGCAATTTTTGGGTATCCTACTATGTGTTTATATACAGGAGGTTTTTCAATGGAGCAAAATTTTGTACTAACTACGTATACACCACCCCTAGCTACAATACTGTTGACATTGATGGTAACACCATTAATTATGCTACTGCTTACAGGGGGTCACCAACTGTTGCCAAATCTTGTACACTCTTCCTGAAATCATATTTGAAATCTTTGAAATCCTTTAACTTTTGAAATCTGAAATCAAAGAAAGTTGGAACAGTGATTAGTAAATTCTTGTATATTTCTGCTTCCAATATGTTAAAATAGGGATAATGTGATATCAAGCAAGCTCTTTGTGGAGGTAACACCATTAAGCTAGCCAGATTCTTTAAAAACTTTCATTAAGGTGCTTAATATACATATCTTAGTCATGTAGCTAGCTAGCTAGCTAGTATAGTGAAGATTTTGCTAATGAAATCTATTTTAAAATCAGTGAAATCTTTGGGTGAAATCCAAAGATTTCAAAATCCGTACACCACTGAAGACTAACAAAGTTAGCTACGTACTTGTGGTTAGTTGGATATAACATAGCTAACTTCATACATAGTGCAGTAGGGAAGTTTGGCAATTGATGATCTGACTTAGTGACGTAACTGTAGTGAATGTCTAGACCAACTGCATTGTATGAACTATATATATATAGCTAGCTGGCTACATGTTTGATTGAATGTTGCCTCTAAAAGTAATCTATGAAACTATGTTAACATACAACTCATCAAGTTGACATTCATATAATGTATACAGAATGACTTGTGTATTTTCAACATATTTCACATTTGTTTAACAATAGCTAATTGAAAAATATCACACTGCTATTTTCTACTTGTACTTCCATTGAATAAATCACTGAAGGTGATACTTGTTTTGTTCAGATAATCAACAAATCGGATAACTACGTGTAGTTTGTAGCATATGATCATTTGCCCTGTGGATAGAAGTAGCCATAGCTAGCAATACAACCAGCAATCGGTAAGTTACAGAATAGTTAGCAAATTGCACTATGCTACTAGCCATGCAGTTATATGATTTATAATTACATTTGTTACAACCAGAAGGGAGTCAAGTAGTTGGCAGGTTGACAACAACAACAACAACAGGGGAAGCTATGGCAAGAGATCATTATAGTGTTGTAATCATCATTTCCTTACTACATATGATAACAGCTACTAGTGTTTATTATGTGACACCTGATGATGATCAGTCTCATATCAACAATGATTGTCCCATTGATCACGAATGTCACACTTTACAATATTATCTTCTCAATAACAGCAAATATTTTACATCAAATACTCGACTACATTTCTTACAAGGAATCTTTTACATTAATGCTGACATTGTGATTGATAGCTTGCATAATTTTTCACTAGTGGGTAGTGGTGTTAATAATACCGTAATAGAATGCTCTACACCTTCCTTAATAGCCATAATAAACTGTTCGAATACTGTCATTAAGAATATTACAATTGGTAGTCAGTGTGGAAGCTTAATGCAGCCTTATTTTAATATTGTAAAATTCATACAGGTGAGGAACCATTTCCTCTTTATATATCACACACCACCAATAAAATTACACACAAGTATTTTTATTCTCAACAGTTATTCTACAATGCTACAGTCAGTGTTAATCAAAGTACATGGAATATTTATTATCAATGGGCTGGGCAACACAAGTGTAACTGACATAGTTCTCTATGATAGTGATCTTATGATATTATATGGTAACTATGAGCTTAAGGCTTTACAAATGAATAATAAACATACACTTCAAATAGTTAACTTTAAATACTACGATTATAGAACCACCAGAGAAACTGTAACTGTTGGAAAAAAACTGTTGTATGCTATAATGATTGAATTTTGGCAGGAAGATTATAGCACAGAAGTATTTATCAAAGATTCTATATTCCAATTCTTAAAAAGAATTGAACTGATAACCATAAATTTCGAGCAATGGCCTACTGGATCCTTTAAAAATTTGGCTACAATAAAAGGATGTCAGTTTTTGAGCAACAGTGGAGAATTCCAAATTAACAGTGCAATGATAACAGTGGCCTATTCAGCCTATACTAATGAAGAAGATCAGTTAAACATTAACAATATAAATGAAGTCCAAATTCTTGATTGTAATTTTACAAATAATGCTGCTTATCATGAAACAGCAATTATTATAGAACTATATTTGTTGCCCTCACATAAGGAAGTGTCTTATTTTACAATATCAAATTGTGTATTTATAATGAATAGTAATTTTATGATACTAAAAACAACGACTAATTTGTTATTGGATTATATGTTTAATATTGATACTTTGCCAGTAATTGGAAAATTGCTCATGTACCAAACTGCTTTCAAGGATTTGTTTTGTACCATTACTATAACCAATTCAGTGTTTATACAAACTGGAAATGGAAAAGACAGGAATGCCATATATGGTCGTAATGTGGTTTTAAACCTTAATGGACCGCTGGTGTTTACAAATTTTAAAAGTGAAACCGATAGCATTATTACTGTTGAAAGAGTAGATGTTACAATTCATGGACATGTTGAATTCTTCAACAACAACGCAGTTTCCTTACTGTCAAAAATAGGATTGGGCAGTATACAATTCAAAGAAGGTTTTCTACTAAATATCAGCAATAACAAATTTTCTGAAGAAATATTTAGCATTTTTTATACCATAAAATTGTATGATTATACTATATTACAAGAATCGTATCCCATGTGCTTTATACAGTATATCAGTGACAATGGAAATTTAGATCATCAATTTGCAGCTGAAGAACTTATCAACTTTTCAATCATCATACACAGAACTGAAGCTCGCTCTTTAGTAAATTCACACACTACACATTGTAGGTGGCAGCCCAATTCTGCCTTCAATACAACTAGTCCTCTGCTTGTTAATCAACGCTTTATATCTGATTTTGATAAATGGAATGATAAACTAAATGACCATCGTGACACTCAAAAATCTTTATGTAGTTGCTCTGATGGTAATAATAACATTAATTGTAGTATAGACATTCTTGGTCCAATATATCCAGGGCAAAATGCAGTATTTAGCTTGGCAGTAATAGACAACAAACAATTACAAAATGTCACTGACACTGTTCCTATTTCCTTAGAAACTATTGATTATTCACCATTACAATGTACAATACCTACAGCATCGATGCAACATAATGTTAGCCGCCATAGATGTTCAAATGTGTCGTACACTTTACTGTCTCACTCCAATAACATGTGTGAGTTACTTTTAAAACAGGACGTTAATACCGTTCATGGTGTTAGAGTATCTTATGGTATGTTTACAGTAAAATTACTTCCTTGCCCTCCTGGTTTTATGTTCATACAAATGAGATGTCAGTGCGATCCTCTTCTTACATTAAATGAACACATTGAAGATTGTGATATTAATGATCAAACTGTATTACGAAGTCCTAATAGTTGGATATTTTACAGTGAATCATTACACACATACCGACTATCTAAAACCTGTCCATTTGAATATTGTTACCCTCAGTCTACTAAACTTCAATTAAATAATCCTGATTTACAGTGCCAATTTAGTAGATCAGGCATTTTATGTGGACAATGCCAGCTAGATCTTAGTACCATATTTGGTTCTTCTGACTGTCAACAATGTTCAAATGTATATCTCCTTCTTATCATTCCCATTGCAGTATCAGGAATATTACTGGTGATAGTAATGTTTGTACTGACCTTGACAGTTAGTGAAGGTACCATTAATCCATTCATTTTGTATGTTAACATTTTAAACATTCATAATATTCCCTTGTTTCCATCACATTCATTAGTAAAACCATTACATGTTTTTATTTCTTTTGCTAACCTGAATTTGGGAATTGAAAGTTGTTTTTACAATGGAATGGATGACTATACTAAAACATGGTTACAATTTTGTTTCCCTGTTTATCTCATTATGATCATTACATCAATCATTATAGCAAGTCACTACTCCATTGTAGTACAGAGACTGACATTACACAAAACAATACCTGTACTTGCTACAATACTCTTATTATCCTACACAAAGATATTACAGACTGTGTCTAATGTACTATTTGTGTATTCTGCAATTACTGATTATCCCAGTAATGTATCTAGTGTGATGTGGTCGATTGATGCTAACGTTCCTCTGTTTGGATTACGTCACTCTGTCTTGTTTGCTTTCAGTCTTTTAATATCTTTATTACTCATTTTATATACGTGTTTGTTATTGTTTGGGAAGTTTTTGAGAAACTTCAAAGCCGTTACTGTTTACATTAATCCTTTACTTGATGCATACAATAAAGCATACAAGAAGAATTGTTGTTATTGGATTGGCTATGAGCTAATAATCAGATGTGTTTTGTTGGCTACATTATTAGCAGCAAATAATTCAACTATCAATTTGATCATTGGAAATAGTTTTCTTTCAATGGTGCAATTCAACTATCAGCATCCATATCAGAATCGTATGAACAGCTTTTCACAGATGGTGCTAAATTTGAATTTACTAATACTTTACTCAACATTGTTGATGTTGAGGGAAGATCAGAGCACGCATGTTGTTGTAGTCAATACAATGGTCGGGTGTGCAGTTGTTCAATTTATATTGATGATAATAATCAACCGGTTTTCTTTTAAACGTTGTAATGTCAATGTAATCAAATATGTGCAGCAAAAGTTACTCAGCAAGAAGGAATCAGGTGATTTTGATATGTTGCTTACAAGACAAGACTGCGATGATGCTGCAAATGATTAATAAACACTCAGTTACTTTAATTGAATATAATATAAATATCCATGCAAAATTGTTGGTACGTACAACGACATGACTACTTAATCATTGTAATATATACGTATTCTTTAATTACATGTAGTGCATAAAGTGATAAGTAAATTTTGCTTCCTAAAGCCATAAAGTTAAGGGTACATAGCTAACATATTCCTGCAAACTTATTTTTCCAGCTATACATAATTTCCTTAGATCAAATCTACAGCTAATACGTAGCTATAGCAAAATCCCCTAACCATTGCAGTATATACGTAGTGATGTTCATGAGGAAGTCTAGGCATACAGATACCATAGAATTTTCCAGTTGGAACTTATATTAAGATGGCAATGCATCATAATCATATACTCATACTTAACATGACATGCATGTGCATATACATAGCTACAACATGGTGAATATATAGCTATTATAAATATAATATGATAATATTATTTAGTTGCTATTTGTATGTACATCTATCCTGTAGTTCAGTAGATTTTGACAAAAGCACCAATGCAATTAAATTCCCTGAATTGTTCATGTTTGTACATGAAAAATTGGGTCGTATTGTAATCCTCCATCAAAATCCATCAAATAATGCCACCATATTCACTATACAAATAAATACTACTTACGGGTTTGTACTTTCTCCTTACACTATGGCATGATACCAATGCATGTCACAATATGTCATGTGTGACATTCCATGCCATGCATATGGTGTGACATGCATTGTTACCATGCCATAATGTTACATGCATTGGTACCATGCCATAGTGTTACATGCATTGGTGTCATGTCATAGTCATTATGGCATGATACCTATGCATGTCACATTATGGTATGGTGCCATTGGATGTCACACTATGGCATGGTACCAGTGTCTGTCACATTATCAATGGTGCCGCCATGAGCACTATGGAACGGTACATAACTGTCAGCACTATGGCATATTAACACTGTTAAAACTCTAATTATATACGCATAAGGCATGGACCACTGTACACTACTAACTATGTCATGGTATACAGGTAGCTATATAGCATTAATATACTACTGTCAACACAATGGCAAGTTATGTATATACTATTGTTAGCACAATGTACGAACATAGCTATATGACATTGTATATAGTGCTGTTAACACTATGGTATGGTACCACTATTAATACTACGGCATGTAAACCAATTTCTACACTATGCCATGGTACCACTGTCAATACTATGGCATGGTATATAGCACTGTCAACACCATAGCATTGGTATGGTAGCACTATCAACACTATAGCATTGGCACTACGGCATGGTATACAGCACTGTCAACACTATGGTTTAGTATGTGCCATTGTTAACACTATGGCATGATACCAACAACTATATACGTATGGCATGGTAGTACTGTCAACAATATAGGATGGTGCATTGGTATCACTAATAACACTATGGCATGAAAACACTGTCAACACTATGGCAAAGTACGTACCACTATTAACACCATGGTATATCAGCATGGTAACTATGTCAACACTATGGCATGGCCATCATCCAGAGCCGTAAGAAGCTGTTCAGAGCTGGGACTGCTATATCCAAGCTAGACGTACTATAATGATCATCAGGACAATAAACCATGGAGAAAAATCACATTCCTATAGAGTGATAGTAAAAACAGTGGGTGCTCCATCACCCAGAGCACCTGCTTACTATGCCTATGATATCAACACACCACGATGGTAAGGTACCATGGCTACTATAACCATATATAGTTATGGTATCAACAGATTCAACATTGTATAGCCAACTGTAGCTACATGTGGATGTACATACATTACTGTTGATGGTATATTTATCATGCTATAGCACTGGTTATGAATATGGGACCAGTGTTCACACAATGGCATGAAATTTTTACATGTATGTAGTATGATACCAATGCATGTCTACACTATAGCATGATACGTATCAGTGAATGTCTATACTATAGCATGATACCAATGCATGTCACACTATGGCATGATACTAATGTTTGTCAACACTAGTAATGGCATAGTACCAAAACTACCAATAACAATAAATTGTCACACTGTGTATATGATAATAAAGGCATTATACCAATGCATGTCACACTGTGGCATAGTACAATCACTGTTAACACTTAGTACCATGAATATGGTACCACGTACTATTAGCAGTATGCATGGCATGGTACCATTGTTAATGCTATGGGACGGTACCATTGTCAACAACACTATGAGATGGAACCATGCACTGTTAACACTATGACATGTTATCATAGTTAACACTATGCACTGTCAACAGTATTATGTGCAGGCACAAAGGTTATCATTGCTACATAGTATGACAGGCATCGGTAGCTAGCTATCATGTTATAGTGTGACATGCATTGGTATCATTAGTGTGACATGTATTGGTACCAAGCCATAGTGTGACATACGTACATTGGTACCATACCATGTGTGATACAAGCCATAGTGTGGCATACATTGGTACCATACCATAGTGTGACATGTGGTACCAAGCCATAGTGTAACATGCATTAATACCATACCATAGTTAGTACCATATGCCATAATGTGATATGCATGAAAACAATACTGTAGCATGGTACCATGCACTGTCAACACTATGGCATAAAATCACTGTCAACACTATAGTACTGTGGTATGGTACATAGCTACTACTACTACATAGCTATAGTTACCGTGCTGACATACCATGGTGTTAATAGTGGTATGTACTTTGCCATAGTGTTGACAGTGTTTTCATGCCATAGTGTTATTAGTGATACCAATGTACCATCCTATATTGTTGACAGTACTACCATGCCATACGTATATAGTTGTTGGTATCATGCCATAGTGTTGACAATGGCACATACTAAACCATAGTGTTGACAGTGCTATATACCATGCCGTAGTGTTAATAGTATGGTGTTGACAGTGCTACCATGTCAATGCTATAGTGTTGACAGTGCTACGTACCATGCTGTAGTATTGATAGTGGTACCATGGCATAGTGTTGAAATTGCTTTACATGCCGTAGTGTTAATAGTGGTACCATACCATAGTGTTAACAGTGCTATATACAATGTCACATAGCTATGTTTGTACATTGTGTTAACAGTAGTATATACATAACTTGCCATAGTGTTGACAGTAGTATTATGCTATGAGCCGCTAATGGCAGTAAACAGTGACACTATGCCACAATGTAACATGCATTGGTGCAGTACCATCCCATATATATAGTATTGCCATATGTTGCAACTATGTATGTCTTGTTTTTATAGTGTCAGCATGCATTGGTTTTGTGCCATATATACATACATAGTGTGACATACATTAGTATCATACCATAGTGTGACATGCATTGGTACATATCATGCCATACATTAACAACTATAGCTATCATGGTACCACTGTCAGTTAACACTATGGCATGGTAGCTACCACTATTAAACCAAGGGATGGTACCACTATTAAAATTATATGGTATGGCAACACTATAGCATGGTACTACTGTCAAACCAAGGCATAGTACCACAATTACCATTATGTGGAATGGTACCACTGTCAACACTATGTATGGCATAGTACCACTGTCAAAAACCAAGGCATGGTACCATTATTAATATTATATGATATGCCATGATACAACTGTATGTCAAACCAAGGCATGGTGCCACTATTAACATTATACGGCATAAACGCTATGGCATAAGCACTATGGCATGACATCACTATCAAAACTATGGTGTGATGCCACTATTAGCACTACAGCATTCATGGTATCACCATCAGCTCTATGGCATTGTGGTACCATGCATATGTTATAGTGTTAACACTGTTACCATTCAGTAGCACTAGTAGTGACATCTACCATGCCATAGTACTCACGAGTCAGTAGTGTACAGTGACCCATGTAGTATTAACAGTGGTATGATGCCATAGTGTTAACAGGTACATACGTACTATTCCATATAGTGCTTATGTTGGCACCATTTCATAATGTGACATGCATTGGTGGCCGTGCTATAGTGTGACATGCATTGGTATCATGCCATTGTGTGACATGTAGTGACTTTATAAACTACCATGTGATTTTATATACTACCATTTGCACACTAAATAAACTTCACTCTTTTTACATATTTATTATTATCTTTTGAGACACTTGGTACTTCATAGATATCTATACAATGTGTGTATTTTCAATAAAAATGGTAGATACATATATGTGTGCATGTTGTTATCAAAATGGAGGCATGCAGTTATGAATAAATGGCCACCTACACTGAAGGCTAACAAAGTTAGCTACATACTTGTGGTTAGTTGGATATAACATAGCTAACTTCATACATAGTGCAGTAGGGAAGTTTGGCAATTGATGATCTGACTTAGTGACGTAACTGTAGTGAATGTCTAGACCAACTGCATTGTATGAACTATATATATATAGCTAGCCGGCTACATGTTTGATTGAATGTTGCCTCCAAAAGTAATCTATGAAACTATGTTAACATGCAACTCATCAAGTTGACATTCATGCGTATAATGTATACAGAATGACTTGTGTATTTTCAACATAATATTATTTCACATTTGTTTAACAATAGCTAATTGAAAAATTACCACACCTGCTATTTTCTACTTGTACTTCCATTGAATAAATCACTATAGGTGATACTTGTTTTGTTCAGATAATCAATAAATCAGATAACTACGTGTAGTTTGTAGCATATGATCATTTGCCCCAAAATTTGTGTGGATAGAAGTAGCTATAGCGGCTAGCATTACAACCAGCAATCGGTAAGTTACAGAATAGTTAGCAAATTGCACTATGCTACTAGCCAAGCAGTTAGCTATATGATTAATAAATTATTACATTTGTTACAACCAGAAGGGAGTCAAGTAGTTGGCAGGTTGACAACAACAACAACAGGGGTAGCTATGGCAAGAGATCATTATAGTGTTGTAATCATCATTTCCTTACTACATGTGATAACAGCTACTAGTGTTTATTATGTGACACCTGATGATGATCAGTCTCATATCAACAATGATTGTCCCATTGATCACGAATGTCACACTTTACAATATTATCTTCTCAATAACAGCAAATATTTTACATCAAATACTCGACTACATTTCTTACAAGGAAACTTTTACATTAATGCTGACATTGTGATTGATAGCTTGCATAAATTTTCACTAGTGGGTAGTGGTGTTAATAATACCGTAATAGAATGCTCTACACCTTCCTTAATAGCCATAATAAACTGTACGAATACTGTCATTAAGAATATTACAACTGGCAGTCAGTGTGGAAGCTTATTACAGCCTTATTATAATGATATTGTAAAAGTCATACAGGTGAGGAATTCTAATCGTATGATACGTCACAAACCATCAATAAAATTATGCACAAGTATTTTTATTCTCAACAGTTATTCTACAATGCTACTGTAGTGACTTGACTTCCTATAGTGTAATCGTGATTATGTAATAATGTATGATGTAATAATGTGTAGATATATATACACGTTGTAATTTATATTTTCATGTCTTTCTATCGATAATGAGTGATAGTTCAGTCTAGTATAGCTACAGTCAGTGTTAATCAAAGTACATGGAATATTTATTATCAATGGGCTGGGCAACACAAGTGTAACTGACATAGTTCTCTATGATAGTGATCTTGTGATATTATATGGTAACTATGAGCTTAAGGCTGTACAAATGAATAATAAACATACACTTCAAATAGTTAACTTTAAATACTACGATTATAGAACCACCAGAGAAACTGTAACTGTTGGAAAAAAACTGTTGTATACTATAATGATTGAATTTTGGCAGGAAGATTATAACACAGAAATATTTATCAAAGATTCCATTTTCCAATTCTTAAAAAGAATAGAACTGATAGCCATAAATTTCGGGCCATGGCCTACTAGGTCCTTTACAAATTTGGTTACAATAAAAGGATGTCAGTTTTTGAGCAACAGTGGAGAATTCCAAATTAACAGTGCAATGATAACAGTGCCTATACTAATAAAGAAGAAGATCAGTTAAACATTACCAATATAAATGAAGTCCAAATTCTTGATAGTAATTTTACAAATAATGCTGCTTATCATGAAACAGCAATTATTATAAAATTATATTTGTTACCCTCGCATTATGAAATTTCTCATTTTACTATATCAAATTGTGCATTTGTAATGAGTAGTAATTTTGTGACACTAAAAACACTGAGTAATGTGATGATGTATGATATTATTGAAAATTATTTGCAACCGATATATGTATCAATAATTGGAAAATTGATCATGTATCAAACTGTTTACAAGAATTTGTTTTGCACTGTTACTATAACCAATTCAGTGTTTATACAAACTGGAAATGGAAAAGACAGGAATGCCATATATGGTCATCATGTGGTTTAAACCTTAATGGACCGCTGGTGTTTACAAATTTTAAAAGTGAAACCGATAGCATTATTACTGTTGAAAGAGTAGATGTCACAATTCATGGACATGTTGAATTCTTCAACAACAACGCAGTTTCCTTATTGTCAAAAATAGGATTGGGCAGTATACAATTCAAAGAAGATTTTCTACTAAATATCAGCAATAACAAATTTTCTGAAGAAATATTTAGCATTTTTATACCATAAAATTGTATGATTATATTATATTACAAGAATCGTATCCCATGTGCTTTATACAGTATATCAGTGACAGTGGAAATTTAGATCATCAATTTGCAGCTGAAGAACTTATCAACTTCTCAATCATCATACACAGAACTGAAGCTCGCTCCTTAGTAAATTCACACACTACACATTGTAGGTGGCAGCCCAATTCTGCCTTCAATACAACTAGTCCTCTGCTTGTTAATCAACGCTTTATATCTGATTTTGATAAATGGAATGATAAACTAAATGACCATCGTGACACTCAAAAATCTTTATGTAGTTGCTCTGATGGTAATAATAACATTAATTGTAGTATAGACATTCTTGGTCCAATATATCCAGGGCAAAATGCAGTATTTAGCTTGGCAGTAATAGACAACAAACAGTTACAAAATGTCACTGACACTGTTCCTATTTCCTTAGAAACTATTGATTATTCACCATTACAATGTACAATACCTACGGCATCAATGCAACATAATGTTAGCCGCCATAGATGCTCAAATGTGTCGTACACTTTACTGTCTCATTCCAATAACACGTGTGAGCTACTTTTAAAGCAGGACATTAATACTGTTCATGGTATTAAAGTATCTTATAGTATGTTTACTGTAAAATTACTTCCTTGCCCTCCTGGTTTTATGTTCATACAAATGAGATGTCAGTGTGATCCTATTCTTACATTAAATGAACACGTTGAAGATTGTGATATTAATGATCAAACTGTATTACGAAGTCCTAATAGTTGGATATTTTACAGTGAATCATTACACACATACCGACTATCTAAAACCTGTCCATTTGAATATTGTTACCCTCAGTCTACTAAACTTCAATTAAATAATCCTGATTTACAGTGCCAATTTAGTAGATCAGGCATTTTATGTGGACAATGCCAACAAGATCTTTGTAACATATTTGGTTCTTCTGACTGTCAACAATGTTCAAATGTATATCTCCTTCTTATCATTCCCATTGCAGTATCAGGAATATTACTGGTGATAGTAATGTTTGTACTGAACTTGACAGTTAGTGAAGGTACCATTAATCCATTCATTTTGTATGTTAACATTTTAAACATTCATAATATTCCCTTGTTTCCATCACATTCATTAGTAAAACCATTACATGTTTTTAGTTCTTTTGCTAACCTGAATTTGGGAATTGAAAGTTGTTTTTACAATGGAATGGATGACTATACTAAAACATGGTTACAATTTTGTTTCCCTGTTTATCTCATTATGATCATTACATCAATCATTATAGCAAGTCGCTACTCCATTGTAGTAAAGAGACTGACATTACACAAAACAATACCTGTACTTGCTACAATACTCTTATTATCCTACACAAAGATATTACAGACTGTGTCTAATGTACTATTTGTGTATTCCACAATTACTGATTATCCCAGTAATGTATCTAGTGTGATGTGGTCGATTGATGCTAACGTTCCTCTGTTTGGATTACGTCACTCTGTCTTGTTTGCTTTCAGTCTTTTAATATCTTTATTACTCATCTTCTATACGTGTTTGTTATTGCTTGGGAAGTTTTTGAGAAACTTCAAAGCCGTTACTGTTTACATTAATCCTTTACTTGATGCATACAATAAAGCATACAAGAAGAATTGTTGTTATTGGATTGGCTATGAGCTAATAATTAGATGTGTTTTGTTGGCTACATTATTAGCAGTAAATAATTCAACTATCAATTTGATCATTGGAAATAGTTTTCTTTCAATGGTGCAATTCAACTATCAACATCCATATCAGAATCGTATGAACAGCTTTTCACAGATGGTGCTAAATTTGAATTTACTAATACTTTACTCAACATTGTTGATGTTGAGGGAAGATCAGAGCATACATGTTGTTGTTGTCAATACAATGGTCGGGTGTGCAGTTGTTCAATTTATATTGATGATAATAATCAACCGGTTTTCTTTTAAACATTGTAATGTCAATGTAATCAAATATGTGCAGCAAAAGTTACTCAGCAAGAAGCAACCAGGTGATTTTGATATGTTGCTTACAAGACAAGACTGTGGCAATGAATAATCAACAAACATTGCATACTGCACTGTAACTATTTATCACTTCATGAAGCATAAATGTAACATTTAATCATTTATTGAGTGTGAATATAACTAGATACTTTAAGCTGATTATCATTCACAAAGTAGCTAGCTATCAATCCTGTCTTTACACATACTTAAGAACATATAGTTAACTATAAGGAGTAGCTAAAAAGTTTTATCTATAAATGTTCTTTTTTGTTGAATGAATACAATAACACATGCACACACTAGCTAGCTAACTAGCTATTTGCCATAACAATTATTATTATTATTAGCTAACAGAACCATAAATTACAAAAACAAATTAACTCCATGTGTAATTTAACCTTTACATTACTAAAAATTTAACCATGCAAGAACAGTGGTTAAACTATGTGAGTCAGTTAAACTATCTGCAATTTGATGTTTAGCTATATAGCTATTTATTGTCAGTATTAAATTCTCCAAGTAATGTTTCACGAAATTCAGCGTAATTATGTGCAATTTCAGGAATGCCCAAATCATATCTTTCCACTGCAACTTCTTCACTTGGCCTCAAAATTGAATTTCTTATCCATTCAACAGTAATGCCACAGTGGCTAGCGGCAATATGAAATACAACAATAAATATAAAATACAATATAGCTGTGTATATTGTAGCATTAATAATTATCTATTCAGTATATGTGATATTTTGTAATGACGACACTGAATATAATATCATTAAGTTAAGAATAAAAAACCTTTCATGAAAGTTTTTCCTTTTTGATTTAAATGGAGCAGCAAAACATTGAACATTTCCTAATATTCCAAGCACCAGACAACCAATGTACAAACTAATATTAGTTTCCAATGCTGATACGCTAAATATGATTGTACGAATCAACAGTTGCAAACCTGTCCAATAATAACAATTATCTTCATAGGGGCCTTGATATGCATCCAGTAAAGGCTTAAAGTATGACACTATTCGAAATCTTAATAAAGTCCTTGTTAAGAGTAACACAAAGTTGAATGGTATCAACGAGAGAAGAAGTAAAAGGCACATGACAAACAGTGTAGCATGTTTGAACCCAAACAAACTGACATTAGCATCAACAGACCACACAATTTCTGTTTTTCTTGATGGTATTTGAGTAGTCGTGGAATACACAAATAAAACTGTTGATACAGTACGCAAGATCTTAGTATAAGATAATAAAAAAAGTGTTGCAAGTACTGGCAGGGCTCTCTGTGCAGTCAGCTTTTGTATGGTAGAGGAATAGCGGCTTGCAATGATGAGTGATGTAGCAATTAGAATAAGGTAAATTGGAAACACCAACTGTAGCCACATCTTAGCATATTCATCCATGCCATCATAGAAACAAACTTGTATCCCTAAATCAAGAGTAGCAAGTGAAACAGCAACATATGCAGGATTGAAGGACTGGTGAGATGGTGGAAAAAACAATGTGCTATTAATGCTGATTATATTAACGTAAAAGATGAATGGATTAACATTACCTTCAGTTACAGTAAGATTAAATATGAACAGCATTAGTACAATGGCAATACCGGCTACTGCTATTGGAATGATAAGAAGTAAATAGACACTTGAACAATGTTTACAATGGGAAGATCCAAATACACTACTAAGACCTCGCAAACAATGCCCACACAACAAACCTGATCTTTTGAATTGGCACTGTGAGTTGGGATTGGATAAGATGTGGTGTGATGAGTAAGGTAGGCAATAGTCAAAGGGACATTGAGGGCACGCCTGGTAAACATTAGGAGCAATGGGAGATATCCAGCTGTTAGCAGGGCGCATGATGGTCTGGTCATTAGGATTACACCCAACTATATTAATTGCTGTTGCTGATAGAAGCACACGATCACACTGGCACCTGAGACTATACAATACAAATCCTACTGGACAAGGTGATAACGGGATAAAGAATACACTATATGCTTCTTCTATTAAATCAGTAAGACCATTAATTATTTCAGTTTTTAAAATAAGTTTGCATTCAGTGTAACTGTCTGAAAGAATTGTGTAGCTAAACTTATTGCAGGTTTTCTTAAACTTCTGCCTAGCTTCATCCGCTTTAGAAACTATGCAATCAGATAATTTTGCATCAACTACTACATCTACATCAGCATTTGGTTCAACAACTTTGGCTAGTTCAAAATATACCACAATGGTTTGTCCTGGGTAAATCCTTTCAAGTTCGTCAACATAACAGTTTGGTTGACCTTTACGAATACTCACATTGCAAGGACAAAGGCTCTGGCGGTCCTTCAAGACTAGATCACTTGACTGGTTAATGAGATGTACAAATTGTTCGTTGACTGTTTTGGGCTCTACTTCATGAAATGCGGCATCTGGCAACCATTTACAGTAGATAGTTCTGTCAAGATGATAAATCATTTTTGCTATATTATTAACAAAAATTATGGAATATTTTAATTTGTTTCCTTCTTGAAACTCTTTGTCCAGTGACTTATTATTATTGCTGATATACTGAATAAAGCACGGATGATCTAATCTTGCGAATACCTTTTTAGTATCAAACATAATACCATTGATTCTATTGTTTGTGATATTTAACAAGGTCCCTTCATTGATAAACATGTTTGTGTCAGTGTAACTGTGTATAATCGACTTTGCGGTACAGTTTGATATTTCAATGTACCCATACAAATATAGTTTCACATTTACAATGCCAAATATGCTTTGATTGATCGTTACTGAATTTAATACAACTGGTCCTATCAGTTCTAGCTTGGTACCCAAGGAATATATTATTTGACTGTTGTCACCAAACAGTGATGAAATAGTCACATTGGTCATTGCAATATTAAGGGGACAATAGTCTGTAGCATGTAAAAAATGCTGCTCCATAAAGATAAGAAAGACGTTAGTGTTATTATTAAAAGTGCTATTAACAAATTGTAGAAAGGAAACATTCCCAGTCATAGAGATAACATACAATATCATTCCACCATTGTATTGTTACCAACAATAGAGTTAGCAAACTTTACTGTATTTAGCAGGCTAAATGGTTTGGTGCAGTTAGGGTAGGGAGGTTCCAGTGAACATACAGAATAAACTATATTTATCATACCAGTTTTATCATGAAACATAGGAGCTACATTGTTTGCAATCTCTAGACTATCAAAGTGTACAAAATTAAGAGCACTAAAATTGCATGAACAAGTAAAAAACCTAATCAAGATAAACTTAACATTTACTCTGCTCCGAAAAGATGTGTGTGTAACCAAAAGATGTATTGAGTACATTTCCTGATAAAAGTGCATGAACAAAGCATATGACGTTAGTGGAGTGTAAAAAACAGGTTTAGTTGTATCATCCTCAGTATAATGAAAATTTTGCAGTAATAACGCATGGCTGGTATTGATATTTGTCACTCCATAATCAATGTATAAAATCACTATTCCATCTTTTGAAAGGGATGCGTTATGTATGGTAGAGTTACCTAGTACATTTATTAGTACCATCCCATACTCTGCAATAGAAATATTGTCAATGTGTATTGAGTAGGAATTGAACACAACAAGAGCCACAAATCTTCTGATTAGGAAATTGTACTTTCCTAACTTTCTGTAGTTGTTCTTATACAAAATATTAATATAGTTCACTTTGCATTTGGACATTTCTAAATTGCTTATTACAATGTTGCTAGCATTGATTATCACGATAGCAGCACCACTTAATGAAGAACACCTGATGATAGTATCACCTTCACTGCTGCCAGTCAGTGAGACATTATGAAGATTTTGTACATTCATGTTAGTGTTGAGTGAATGCTCTCCTGACAGGAAGATCAGGTGCATATTAGATGTTAACAATGTTGATCCTTTGTGGGCATAGTCATTAAGTTTACGGCAACTGTGTTTGGTGGCGCAATAATGATTTTCATTATGGTTGTAATTTCTACTGGGCTTCACGTAGTCAACTGCACCAACTGATAGTTTCATTAGAAGCAAACTTAATATTAGGCACTTCATCATTGTATAAAATCAGCTTTACTAAATAAAAGTATTCAAAAACAGAAAGCCATGCAGTATAGCCATGCATATATTTACATTACCATACACCCAAGCTACTTAGCTAACTATATAGACATACGTGTATAGCTATATAAAAATCAGACATTTTTAGAGATACTCACCTCTTGAGCTATATGTATGGATGACAAGGCAGGACTATAGCTGCTTACTGACTGCAGCAATATCAGTCAAGTGGTTAGTCACTGTGTAGCTACTCTTAACACACATAGAAAGTATAACACTAATTGTATGAGCATATAACAAGCAACTCACTATGGCTCATGATACATGTAAACATGTTGTAGTTATGTCAACACATTCAGTAGTTATTTTCTGTTTTATTCATTGGGTAGCTACTTTCTATTTAAAATTATACAACTAGCTAGATGGAAAACAACCAACAGGTTTACATTGTGTACAGAGTTACTATAACTGTCATGACATACACGTAGCTACTTCATTCATCATTACTACTCACCTCTTAATATGCTAGTGTTGCTGTCTATACCATATAACACCAGCTGACTGATATAAAATAAGTAAAAATATAAATTGCCAGAAATAGTAAAGTTAGGAGTACATCGACACTTCAAAATGTGGGGGGTCATTGAACTAGCTATGGGGCATCAAAGTAAATTACATTCCTAAAACTTTAGGGGGCCAAACTATGAGGATTTGTCCCCAAACCAATAGCAACTATAGCTAGTTCAAATAACAGCTATAAAGCATAGCTACCCAAAATGTCTTCAGTATCACTATCAACTACTTGACACCACATGTTGTAGCTAATACAGTAGTAGCTATGTGCTCAGCTGTTGTTTTATTACCAGATCTCATTTGGAATTGTTTAATTTAGACATTGTTATGAATGTGATTGTATCATATCCCTTGGAATGACAGCTCACATGACTTCTGATTACAATCATCTTCACATGCATGGGCTACTGTGTTATAACTATAGCTATACATTACAATGTTCCTTTGTACAATAAAATTAAAAGTTGTTTGTTAAACCCTGTAACTTTAGCTATGGCCGAGGAAGCTAAAGCTATATACTAAAAGTTGAAAGGCCACTTAACTAAACTCAAGTGATTTTCTATTGCAAAAATCAGTGGATTGTAATTCAGCATATTTTATAGCTAGCTAGCTAACTATAGCTATAGCTATGGAGTTTCATTTACAATTGTTGTGAGTCAGCAATGTATACACAGCTAAGCATTTCAATATCAGTTAGCTACTGCATGGTATAACTAAAGGTGATCATGTCACTAAATGTAGCTATAGCTGGATACAGTGTTATAACAATGATGCATGTATGATTAATGTACAACTTATAGCTAGCTACGTATTATACAATTATAGAATGGCAAATAATCAGTATCTACGTAAGCACAAAGGTAGCCACATTGGTAACAAATATACGTGCCATGTACAATGTAAAATAAATATCAGTACATTTCACAAGTTACTGAGACACTGGCTGTTTGGTCATGGCCGGTTTAATAAGCCTTTTAATCCGAAAAATCATTGCATGAATGAAACCAGTACTACCCTCATTCTCTTGCTCCTTTATCTACGATGACAACACAGATGGTGAGTCACAATTAGAATGTACTAGTTTATGAGCAATTGTACCTTTCTTAGGTCTATCAGTTTTTTTAAGAATGTAAAATCGGCAGCCTGGATTTGGTCTATTGATAGAGAGCTCATATTTGTATCCATTCCACCAATTCTACCGACTGAGACTATATTACCACCTATGTGTACATTAATACAGCACATAGAGTAATCTACACAGTTTGTATCAACAACATCTATAACCATTCAACTACAGCTAACAGTGTAGCTATAGCTACTGGTTAGATGCTGCTTCATTTATATGTAGTAGTCTCCCTTGGTTACTAGGAGCACCTACTAAAATTACTTGCAACCGTCATTCCCAAAACAAACAGTGGCTGTTTTGTTTACTAGCTGCAGTCTTTTACCATTTGAAAGTTATAGCATTTATCCAGTGAAATTAGATAGTTTTTGTTTTATGTTCTTAACAACAGATAACTATCATCTAACGATGGTTTCATTTTACACAGCATTGTGGGGCGAGCCTAGTGCTATGATAGATGCATGTATACACTTAGCTACCATTGATGACCTTCCATGCAATTTGACATTGTAATAATTATAAGCACAAATCACAATACATGTACAGTTCAGTCTCAGTGTACAAGCAACAGTGCAGTTAGCTACATGAATAGATCAATGGTGTCTTATAATTTGTATGGTATGACATGAAAGCTTGAATATTAACAGTAAAGCAATTACAGTAGTATATGTTTGACAAGCCAAGTAGCTAACTACAGCCTATCTGTACAAACAATAGTACAGCTTAATTGATTGAGATCACTTTAATAACATTACAACAATAATTAATTCATCACAAAAACACAAGCATGCAATAAAACAATAAGTACGTGGTGGTACTGGCTATTTTAAAGACAAGTAAATGTATTGAGGCTCCTTCGACAAAGTGTAGAGTGTATGCTTATATTGTGTAGGCGGCTGATATTTCAATGCATCCGTCTAGCCATTGCAGTACTATACAATCCTAACAGGCCTAAAATCAAATGATCAGGGATGACGTATCAAGCAAGCAAGAAGACAGATTTCACTGTTGACCCCATATGGTGGGGCTCACTAAGGCTCGCCCCAATAACAATGGTTAATAGCTATGACAAGTTATAGCAAAATGATGTCAATGGCTGACATCACCTTTAAGGTTCCTCATGTACTGACGGACTACATGTCTGTTGGAGTGTTGTGTACCAACTGATAGTAAGTAGAACTCAAGATGTTTCCATAGTATGTACAAACAATTCTCAATAATATCTACAACAGTATCAGTTAAGAACAACAATGAAAAAAACATAAGTTTTTAAAATCATATGAATGTGTGGCTATACATTATATTATCATGATATTATCATGATATTATCATGATATTAAAGGATACAAATGTATTGCTTGATTCTTAATATCTTTAGATCAGATTTTTTCACCTATCAAGTAAAGAACAATCATTAAGTATATGGTAGTAGCTATCTGGCTAATAGTAAGAAAACTGGATTTCAAATTTTACGCACCTCCACAATAAATTTTATGCACCTCCACAATAACCTTACAAAAAGCTTTACATACGAAAACTAAAGTGCACTGAAAACGTTGTAGTAGCTACATCGTAACTTTGTTAAACACAATGAAAATGGCAAGCAATTTGTAGGCCTGTTGTGCACTCACAAATGTTAGGAGTATGGCCCTAGATTTCTCTTATGGTAAATTGACAAAATTATTATTCCAAATAAGGCTTGTCCACTGCACCATGGCATTTCCTTTTATCATTCATTGTTTCTCTGTCCTCTTCCTGTGGTGTACATGAATGTGCAAAACTGCAAATATTGCAAAAGGCTTAAACTACTTTAGTGGCTAAAGAGTTTTAACTTAACAATGCACACAAATTCAATTCTTCTGTTTAAACCGGCTTTATACTCGATCCAGTACTTTAGTGATAAAACTTTTATAAAGTTGTTTTAAGCCGAAATTCTTACTGTAACACTATAGGCCAGTCTTCTTTTATCAGCTTCGCTACTTTAGTACTAAATGAAGAAGGTAGTTAACTTACTTGCTCCTTTGCAGACAAACTAGTTGTACCATCCTCCATTACAGCTTGACAATCAATTGTACATTCCTTTAGCAGATGGAGTAATAGGCCTAGGGTGGGAGTGTATGCCTGCGCCTGACTGCCAAGTGCTGTAAGTATGGCAACAATGACATTAAGTAATCACCTACAGCTAATAGACTAGCTACTGTAACTATTACCAACCGATATAAGTACTTAAAGAATGACTTTAAACTATTTCATGAGGCATATACGTAAGTGCATCAAGATGCATATTAGTACATCGGTGACCAAGAACACCAAGCTGATGATATCAGTGTGTTATTTGTATTGTTTACATGAATGGATGATTTGCACTCTTCAGCCACTTTTAGCTTGGAAACCTATGGGGCAATTTAGCCACCTCACTCACATATAAAATCACAAGCCAGCTGTTTGCAAGATATGCAACCCCAAAATTTTCCTAAATTCCATCTCCTTCTCATCCTACTTCACAACAAACAACTAAAACACTAGCATTTGCATACTGTGAAATTTGGTACACAAATAGCACTATCCACATGTGGTCCACATATGGTCCACATGTGCACAAAATTTTGTTCAAATTGCTCCAGAATTGACAGAGTTATAAGCAATTTTGTAGTTGTGTGGACATCTCCCCAAAAACAGTTAGTGCAATTCATCTGAAATTTTGTGAAAGTAGACCATTTTGAATGATCAGATTAATAAATTCGGCAAATTATGAGCTAAGATCGAGAATTATTTTCATAGAAGCTTAACCAAATTTACTGCTACTGTTACTTCTTGCCAAGTCATTCAGTTTATTCATTAATATCACCTTAAAAGATATGAAATCTCATCTAAAACACCCAAGGTAAGTATAAATAATTGCAGGCAAGAAAAAGGTTTGAATGAAAAAGATTGTGAAATCAAAATGGCCAACCAAGGCCACTGTAGTGTTTACTGCTGTGTTACTCTATTAAATATTTTGCAGCCTGAATTGTGATTATTAAAATTTTATTTTCATCAGCAACAACACTACAGTCTGTCCATTTTGATTTCACAATCTTTTTCATCTAAGCCTTTTCTTTGCCACAACTTTTTATACCTTATGTGTTTTGGATGAGATATTGATTACTCACATTCCCACTGTGGATGTTTAGTGACAAGATCAGGACTGAAGACAATATTACAGTATGCTCTGGATGACTCTGTAAAAATGGTATGATATACTACAACCACACATAACTAGCTATCACTATAAAAAGTACAAGAAATTAACTAAAATCAGAAGCTATTGTACAATATAAATTGACAGTTGGGCATATGAACAGAAAATAACTAGCTTAAGTTGTATGACATCATTGATACCTTTGCTGGTCATAATAATGGCACAGTAAGCAACGAGGTTAGCACAAATTGTCTGACACTGATCCAGTAGCTGCTGCTTCACAATCTCATCAAAACTGTCACCATCTTCACCTTCAAGCTATTAGCAACAATGTTAAGAGTAACATGAACAGCTCCACCAAGGTATACTGACGTACCAGTTTCTTTTCTATCTCCTTTAGCAAAAGTTTCCAGTTATTGGTAGAACAGTACTTTGGCATCAGTGACAACATCAGCCTCTGAATACGACTAAGACCTACCAACTGTTCAGCGTGTTCCTCACCTGAACTCTGTGAGGACACACCAACTAGCCAATCATATCATTAGCTAACACATTTAAAAACATTGACTAAAATATTAGAGTTACGTATGTTGCTATTAGTAACCAGCTGCTGTGTATGCATCAGTTTTGTTAATTTTGTGTCTGCTGATCAAACCATGAAGTAAAATGTTCTGTATCTCACACAGAAGTAGTGCTGTGCACTTTTCACTGAATAACCGACAATATTTCCGAAATTCCAACAACCGATATAAAATGTTAGCCAGCTAGCTATATAGCTAACAGATTATCGGCTTTCAATTGTTTCACTTTCAGATATATAAAATAATTGAGTAACATACACAAAATTGACACATTAACTCCCAAATATTTCATTCATATACATATAAGTGAATCTTGTCCCCAGTGTACGTAGCTAGCTATATTTATTGATAGTGAATTTTATCCTTTGTACACATAGCTTTGTAAATGTATGATGTAATAAGAAGTATATCACAAAATTTCAATACCACAAAAACTCTACATATACAATAGCAGTACAATAACAAACCTCATTGGTGATATTCTGACCAATAGCACAATGGGATATCAGTGACGTAGTGAGTGCCAATACTTCCAAAGATCCTAAAGACAAAGAGCTCATGTGATCCCTGAGAATAGTGCCAAACAACTCCAGGTGAGCCAAAACAAAACGTGAGACCTATCGTCATAGAAAATCAATGCTTAAAATATAGCTTAAGTAATATAACCTGAAGTATGTACATGCAAACACACAAATCCTCTATAACTGGCTATACGTACCTGCAAAATAGTTTCCTGTTTGTGAGGTCCGCTTGAAGTTACTAGAGTCACTGCAAGGCTCAGTGCTGGTCGCAACATTTGGTTGTTATAGCGATCTATCACCGTGGGAACAAACTGATCGTCCACTGCTCCTATTGGCTGTGACAGCAATGATATGTAACCATGGTGAGCTTCTAAATTAGGGAACATGTCTAGAAACTGGCATTCTGACAAGCACACCAAACAATTAGAATGCAGCAAATACTTGCAGCCTAATGGTGTCTTTGCTACACCAGAGAGGAAAGCCATTTTGGACTCATATATGTATAGCGCTCTCAGCGGCTCTGGAGCTGGTTTGAGAGCTCTCTGTAGATTGGCATCGTCCAATTGTAAGCTACTGCATATTGTCTGCAAGTATCCATTCATGTGCATATAGTGTAGCCAGGACTGGCTGAGATCAATGGACACAATGGAGTGGAGTAGTGACAACGCTAACATCTGTAAGAAACAATACAACAACAATACACAAGTCATCCTCAACATTCAACATCTATATAGTTACTTACAACTATAAAATTCAGCCATATATGGAACACAGCAGATATTTAAATAGAACTTTTACATTGTAGCTAGCTACAAATCAATCCATTAACAATTTTGTTACGAAATGTCTATTGTAAAATCATGTGATCAATTGTTAATCATGTTATCTATTGTAATCATGTGATCTATTGCAATCATGTGATCTATTGTAATCATGTGATCCAAACAAGATATGGTAAACAGTGTGTGTGAACTGTGAAGATAGGTTCACACTAGTAGCCACTTTCTACCAACTCAAGTAGCCATGCATAGCATACATACTAGCAGGAGCTTATGAGCTGCCGAAGGCAGCGAAGGAGCATGAAACTTTGTTCCATGACAATCCAAATTACGTCATGACGTTTGAAATTTGACAGAAGTCATTCGCAGATGTTTACGTAAACAGCGGCAAAATTACTTGTGGAGATGAGTCTCTACACAGTTGTTCGGATGAGCATGCTTTGATGGTGACCATTGTATTTTCTCAGGAGCTAGCTTAGTTGTACACGACAACTGGAAACCTTCACAATAATCCTCTGCTACTGTTTTGTTGTCACACACAATCCATATACGGCTTCAAATAACAAGATTTTACTTTCCTTATATGGAAAGTATTTAGCGATGGATTCGGATTGTGATGACACCCGGCAGGCAGTGTAAGTTCATGCTTCTTCGCCGCCTCTGTTGGCTCACAAGCTCCTGATACTAGTAACCATGAAAGGTCCATTCACCTTATCCACATCGTGTCCACTACAGGCGTCCTTACAGACAGTCTCCATCAGAGCGTTACCATAACTAGTGAGGATATGAACGTTACCAGCCATCAGTGAGCTTTCATCATAACCTGGCTGTAAGTAAGGACCTGTGGGAATATTATAAACTGATCACAACAACAGATAGTCACAGTCAACAAGCAATCACCACTACAAAGCTATCCTATGTGCAATGACAGGTAAACCAGTATATATAGTACTGAGGGAAATTTACAATTTATAACTGCAACAATTTTGCTATTTGTAGCAGAAAATTTATTATTTTGACAATCAATGAAAAATTTTTAATGATCAATTTACTACATCCCCAAATCGGATGCTCTTCTCCTTGCAGATAATAAGAACTTGTATATCCTGTACATGTATACATATTTCTTGAGAAATGTAAGGTTGTCGATTAAAAACATTGTGATTTTTAATTTACTAGTCCCATATCCATCTCCACACAGTATCATGTGTAGTGAACATACAAATATACATCATAGTCATCAAGACTCACGATAGTGAGTTGCGAGGCCAAGAAGCATAGCAACGCGATCACTGAGTGAGTTATTTACACGTAGTACTGCCCTCAAACTCGCAAACACTCTAGCTAAGCCGCCATTAAAGCTATCACTTAGTTATTACTGACCCACAACGTTCTTACTATATAGAATCAACAAACCGAGAATGGAGGAAATTGGTGCCACCATTCCTAAGTACCAGCCATTGTGAGTTTTATGGTGCCCCTTGTGTGACTACGCATGACGAACCATCCTTTCCCGCCTGATTCGCCCGTTCAGTAGAGAATTAGTATCTTCATTGTTTGAAGAATCAATATCCCAAAGTCGATCCAAATTGGTTCAGCCATTCTTCTGATACGGCCTTATAAAGTCCTTCCTGTCACCACAAAAATTTACGCGGCAGTCATTTTTTCTTTCTTTATTTTCATCGCACACTTTTTTCGTGGGCTTGCGGGAGCTTCTGTAAACCCTGGAAGTTTTTTCAAACTCTCTTTTTGTACATTCACTTGTTTGTCTAATAACTCACTCATTTCTTCATGGATTTCAGCCAAATTTATATCAGCACTTCTCCTATGTATGCTCTACCTGTCATACTATTTTCAGTCTGAAGTAAACACTTGAATGTGTTTGAGAAGGGCTATTACATTGCAGGTTGATAGTTTCCATAACTTGGACCCCCTTCAAATGATTTGCATAAACTTTCAGATACACAATCTATATTGATGTATCACTCTGTAGTGAAAGTTTAAAAAAATCTCGGGCCTGAGTTTTTCAAAATTAAGCTTCAAAGTTTAATTTACAATATTGTAACAAGTTATGCCCATGCAGTACTTCTCTGCTGCTTGCTAGTAATAACATCTGTTTATACTTCCAAAAAAGTTGTGATATGCTAAACAAAAACACCCTGGGTATAAAAAAAGTGCGAGGCCAATCAGAAGCAGCATTGCAAATAGGTAGCTAAGTATCTGTGCAACCAAAAACTTTGATATCAGTTGAGGCCAAGAAGTTACTTATCAAAAATCTTTAACTACTTGAATGACATACAATAGTTTATAGCATATTTTCACAACCATGATTGGCTTTGTCACTTGGCCACCTTTTTCACACCATCATTAAAAAAGGTGGCCAAGTGACAAAGCCAATCATAGTTGTGAAAATATGCTATAAACTATTGTATGTCATTCAAGTAGTTAAAAAAGATTTTTGATAAGTAACTTCTTGGCCTCAACTGATATCAAAGCTTTTGGTTGCACATACCTATTTGCAATGCTGCTTCTGATTGGCCTTGCACTTTTTTACACCCAGGGTGTTTTTGTTTAGCATGTAACTATACAATAATTACCAGTGAAATGATCTGCAGTCTCTTCATTAGTCAACTGCAGATAGTAAAGTAGTGCTCCATACAAATATGCTCTTGACAGTTGCTGACCACTTGTAGCCTGCACCAGCTCCTCCACTAGCCCTCTGAGGATGCCTTGCATTGGACCAGCTTGTAGTCGTGACACACTCATAGCATCTGAAGTATCAATAGTTAATACTATTGAAGGTTATATAGTTACAGCTTGTACACACAAGTATTTATCAATGTTACTGTCTCATGATTTTGTTACATTGCTAGTAACTGCTTTATAGAACATTACATCAATGTATCCATTAGTACCTTTATTATAGGGTTGGATAAAATGTCACAAAATGTACTCTTATTACTACAGTATTTACGGGGAAGATTTATAGTAGTGCCACTAAGCATTAAATTCTCCCTGTAACACCCGTGGGACTAGGCACTTCATTGAAATTTTATTTCTTTCCTGGGGAAACAATGTAACTTTTTATATCACAGAATCTGTTACAACTGCTAAATCTCTTGTGCAATTATTGTGCACCTGAGCTGGCTCTTTCAATCTGGAATGTTTGCTGAAGCAACGATAAGAGTGTTAATACTACTCCATGACCAGCTACTGACAGTTCAGGTAGTGTATCTCCTTCCATCTGTACAAGTGACAAAGTGACATAACAACTAACTAAACAAGTTTGAAGCACTATACTATATCACTAAAGTGACTAAACCACTATAACAAAACACACTTTAAGCAAAAATATAATTTTACAAGTCCAAAGTGTTTCGATACATATCACAGCTACATTGTGATAATAAGTACGTATACCATTACTAACAAAACTAGTGATTGCAACAACAGTTTAGACAGATTAAAAGAATACAGTTACCTACCTTGAGAAGTAGGTCGTGTAGTAGTTCAAATAGTAAAGCCATTCTAGAATCTGACAGCAGGACATCATGTGATCCTGATGATGTCATCATCACCTCAACAACTTGCCTCCAGGCATTAAACAGTTCACACTGAGTGTGATTGTTATCAGTGACTTGATTCCTCTCCACAACATGTTCCAATACCTGATGAATCTCCTATCATACAAATAAATCTACATTAGTAGTTTAGTAGTCAGAGATACAAGACAGGCAAACAGAGTGATTGACTACATTTACACAATACAATATCTAATACAGGAATTTACTGTAAGAGTTTTAATTTTGCAATTTTGTAATCTGGCCATGGCATGATGCATTAGCAAAAATAGCACAACAAAAACTTGAACTCTTAACAGGATTTTTTGGCAGCAATCATTTGAGTTAATATATCATTTCCTCAAGCCACTCTGTTTTGAGTTATAAAATTTTATGTTCTGCAAGCTTACCATAAAATCTGAGATCCCTCAAAAATTATCACATGTGTGTATGGCTCATGACTCACCTGTATTATTTGTGGTCTGTGTCCAGCGGCTCCTGCTCCTTGCATTCCCAGATCACTCATGATCATTTTACGTAACAGCTTGACATCAGTAAACTGAATACCGGTTGGTTCGTCATATATCACTAATCCACCGATCACCTCTTCTAGACGATCCACGTTGATGTGCATTAATTGAAGCTGTGGCATATCTCTATTACTAAACTCTATATTATTAAGTAAGTGAAGAACTCGTCTCTTATTCTGAATAATGCCACCCTGAATGGTAGGCATTGATGATTCATCCACTAGGGCATCAACCAGACCTTGGAAATATGATCGTTGCCTTGACACTGCAGTCATACGCAGCTCAACGGCAACAGATTTGAGTAGCCATGACAACTGACGCACCAATGCTAGCTCTTCTGATGAGCAAAGCTCTTCTTTATGTGCAAAATCTTCTTGCTTCATCATTGGTAGTTCAACTACCTGAACATGAAAAAAGTTATGATTGCTCCTAAGGTATCGTAGGGTAGGTGCTGACAACAGCTTATTGGAGCACAGTAGATAGATCAGTTGATAACAAAGCATTGCTAGTTTAGGATCACTATGGTGACAAGCCATACTATTATAACTACTAGTAGGTTCTATTAATGATAACACACTGTGAAGACAAGTCCTCGGATAGTTCATTACTCCTATGTAAATAATAGTTCATACACCACCTCCTGTTATCTACATGTTATAATTCTCACCTGGGTCCTGAAGGTTTGTCTCTTGTAATGGTTTAGTGATATCATAACCTAGTAACAGGTGGGCAATATTTGGAGCAGGAGTATTTACTGAGTACACCAGCAATTTAACAATATCTTCACGTAGTGAAGCCTGAACTGCCATTACTGCTTCTACAATAAGAAAGGCACAATACACATACTATGTATCTCCAAAACAGAATACCTAGCCAGTACTTTGTGGGACCACAAAAACTTTCAAAATGGTGTTTTTCTTTTACAAACCAGAAGGACTTCACAAGGTATTGTAAAATGTAGCTACAGTATTTATTATTATATTTTCACAAAGGAAACTTTTCTTGTGAAATTTATGTATCCCACAAAAATTTCAGACAACAAATGATTATCTGAATATCAAAACCAGCCATATGATTGTTCTAATAGAGTATATATTGAAAGGTGTATAAAGTTAGAGTGTGTTGAACAAACAGACTAAGTTAATGCATGAGCACACTGTATGTTTTAATTTGATCTTGTGTACTGTCCATTTATATGAACACCCTTCCCCCAACTACAGTTTGGATAATCGACACTCCACTGAATACAGTAAAAGGTTTAGTGTTTGTGCTTTCAAATCAAATCAACATACACAGAAACAGTAGCGATAGAATAACATGACTGGACTACCTACTGTGATATAGAGAATGAAAATTTGGGATGTAATTAAACTTGGCAGTTGGCAAATTATTTATTTAGCATTGTAAAATTTAACATGATATCCAGTGTATTCATTATTCAGAGAAAGTTAGTTACCAGATATTTGTGAATCATGAGCAACACTCTCTAACCATTCCACAAAACCATGTTGAATATCTCTCCGTGTTTCCTATAGCAACATCATCATAATGTAGCAATACACACTGTAGGATGGAGGTCACCTGATGTTGATGTAAGATGTTCACAAATTTGCTACCTATCCTGGAGGAGCGTACAATCCAACACAATATCCTGACTGCTGATTGGGCTAATTCTGGACTGCAACTCAGAAATGTGACATACCTGCAATATGAAAGGTCAAAAATTATCAGCTTTGTGAATCATGTCAGATACACTGCTACTATAATGTCATACAGTAAAGTGGCTTTTCTTCAAATAACTATGTCAATACTTATGACAAAACATTCACTTCCAATACAAATTCTATGTACTATCAAGTAGACATATTAGTGTGTCAGTGGCCTGGGCTCTCTACATGAATGGAGTATGTGTTTACAGCTGCTCATAGCATAGAAAACAATTCATGCGTGTGCGTGCATGCGCGCGTACACACACACACACACACTGATACACACGCACAAAAACACACACACACACACACACGCACAAACACGTACACAAACACACACAGACTAACTTAGTTACATTAACCAAATGATCAGCTTCACCAGAATGAGGATTAATACCCATCATCAATTCATCCAATGGAGTAACATTAATCTCTCTAGTACCAGAAGCATGCCTCTTCAGTTGTGTAAGAAATGCTTCCTGTTTGCTCAGCCCCACCTCCAGTAACTGCAGAGCTAGCAAAGCAGCTCTGGATATGCTTTCGTGTGATGATGTCACTAGAATAGAAAATTTTGATGGGCTAAAAATTATTTGAATGCATCTGGCCTGAGTGAGCACCATTGTAAAGTATAAGGTGTGTGTGTGTTGTATGTGTGTGTTGTGTGTGTGTGTGTGTGGTTGTATGTGTGTGTGTGTGTGTGTGTGTGTGTGTGTGTGTGTGTGTGTGTGTGTGTGTGTGTGTGTGTGTGTGTGTGTGTGTGTGTGTGTGTGTGTGTGTGTGTGTGTGTGTGTGTGTGTGTGTGTGTGTGCATATGTTGTGTGTGTGTGTGTGTGTGTGTGTGTGTGTGTGTGTGTGTGTGTGTGTGTGTGTGTGTGTGTGTGTGTGTGTGTGTGTGTGTGTGTGTGTGTGTGTGTGTGTGTGTGTGTGTGTGTGTGTGTGTGTGTGTGTGCATATGTTGTGTGTGTGTGTGTGTATGCGCACGTGTGTATAGTTGATTAATTGCTTACGGAGATCAGCAAGCACGTAGCTAGTTAGTTTTACTGTAAGAAAGTATCTTATTTGAGGGAATACGAATAACAGCAACATTTGCACAGAAGAACGGACGACTGACTGGACGTTTACAAATGGACGACTAACTATATTAATTATAGTCATCTTATCAGCCACATGTACAGGTGCTGAAGTCAATGTTATATGCAATAACTTAAAAGAGGTGTTAAGACCATAGTGCACAGCAAAACTGGTGGACAAAAAGTTTGTACTAACAGAAACAACTTTTACCTTTAGGATGAGGAACTGCTAGCAGACCAACTTCACAGTTGTTGTACAAATACAGTTGGTACTAATCTAGTATGCATCAGTGCATGTTAAACTTACAAGTACTGGTAGAATTTGCAGTGGCTGACAACATTACAGCTCCTTCATGTACTATCAGCAGTATCTATATAAGGAATATTATTAATTCCATATATGGTATGTAATATGTGGCTATACATAGTATATTAGGGATGCATCAATAGCAATATCTAAGTAAGGATTAACATGGCTGATAAATAATTGATGTCTGCTTTTAGCATTTCAGCCTTTTCAGGAATAAGGGAATGCAACGGAAGACACTTTCACTCATCATCTTAAAATCTTTCATGATATCATCAAGTAGGGATTGGCCTACCCTTTATTTTATCTTTATGTGGTGGTCAATATTATAGCACCGAGATTGATTTATTAGAATATATTTAGGGCTCAAACAAATATTCGAATATTTGACAAATATTCGTATTCGCAAATATTCAAATACAATTTTTGATATTCAAATATTCATTACAAACCAATTACACTGTATAACATGCAGAAAAATCTTTGATCTCACATAATGCCTTTAATTTATGTGTTGAAGTAACATGTTGTACACTTCATAATTTGAACATGCAAAAAGAATATTCGAATATTTGGTCAACTGCCATTACAGAATATTCTAATATAAAATCACTATTCGTTTGAGCCCTAAATATATTCAGTTTATTCGCTTGTCCACAGTAAAAGCATTGGGTATGGTGACTGTTCTATTAGGGTATATTGATCTGGTATATTTTATGTCATGCTGGTGCTTTTAGCTTCCTATCATGCTTATCATAAAAATCTGCATCAGTATCAAAATGTAATAACTAACTGATACTAAACGATACCATACCAATACCAATGTATTGATGCATCACTATAGTATATATAACTGCTATATACATACGCTATGAATGTATACAAAATTCATAAACCCAAAGGTCTGAGGCTGTAGTCCACAAGTGAAGCAAGGGTGCTACACTAAGGGACTGAATTTTGTAGACTCCACAGTGCATATGTATAACTGTTTTATACCTCTATTTCCCATTTGCATAATCCTTCTTGCAATAGCCTTAACAAGAGGTTGAAAAATTCATTTAAAAAACAAATACAGGTACCATAGTAACCACGTAAATACTTAAGTGCTTGTGCGTATGTATAGTTCTGCAGCTTTTCACTTTGTTTCTATGAAAGTTATGGTTGTAGTGAAGCGATATTGACAGTGGGCATGGCAAAATTAACAGAGTATTGTGTAAACTGCAGTTAAAAAGTAAGGGTAGTCGCATTAAAATTCTACCTTTTTTAGAAACTGTGAATTATTCAACATGTGTCGCATTAGGATATGGCCTGGGTCACCAGGGGCAACAGCACCACTGCAGTCATAGTTACGCAGCAGTTTCACCAATATCTTCATCACACCAGTAGCCACTTGCCACTACAGTGATACATTACAATGAACAGTTGTACGGTGATAATAAATTAACAATACACGATCACCTTCTCATCAGCAAACCGGTAACTGCGGGCATCAAACCGGAGCAACACAGAATCTCGAAGGTAATTCAGGTAAGGCTGAAAGCCGGTCTGTGAACGCTGACCAGCTCCAAGTGTTGGAGGGACTGGGACATCAGTGAGAGCATCCAGTAAACACAGGAAAGCTCTAGTCTCTGGATACTCTTGAGCTTGTGACTCTACTTCTTCCAACTCTAGCTGTAAATTTATTATAGTACTAATAGTGGCAGTGTGTGTGTGTTGTGTGTGTATGTGTGTGTGTATGTGTGTGTGTATGTGTGTTGTGTGTGTGTGTGTGCGTGTGCGCGCATATGTGCACAACACTTATACATGTGAGTAACTGAACGAGGAACTTACCTGAATACTTCCCTCACGTAATGATAATTGACCTTTAAACATGCCTCCTTGGTGGGCGTCTAATGGAATAGTACTAAACACCTACAGTAAACAAATCAAACAGAGTAAACAAGTTTACAATGGCTCTAATAGATTAACACAACATCAGCTGTTACCTGTGACAACTCCAACATTTGCCACATAGATGTTGCAATCTCTGGTAACTTGGCAAAACTTGCCAGCGTCAGTAGCACCTCTGCCTTGAGGCTGTAAGGAACAGCACCAAGAGAGTGAACAATGACTGAACAGGAGACCACAGCTTGTTCTCTGCCATAGCAACACGAGCAGCCTCACTCTAAACAAACCAAACATTTCATAGTAGCTTAGTGCATTTGCTGAGTTTGTTGACTAGTTGATAGCTCACCTGATCAATGACTGTTCTGATTAACTGAAGGACTGCCTCTAGTCCAGCCAACTCATCTGGAGTGACAGCACACCCGCTGGCAGTTTGAGGAGTACCCATATTCTGTGTAGTGTAGCATCATTAACATGTGTTATCATTATTGTGTGTGCTGCTATTACAGTGTAAGTATTAACATTTGTCAATAGCCGGCATTCAGCTCTAATGTTGTATACCAACTTCCACTGTAGGATACTAATTAAGAGACAAGAATGTTCATAAGACCATTTATTGACTTTTACTATGGTGATTAATTTCTTGATATACGTCATAGGTTAAACAAGCTTTCATTTCATGTTTCTTAATATAGCCTGCCTGCTTTGGCTGGTGGTTAGTGTTGGACCTCTAACCATACTTATGTGAAGTATTTTCATTTTTACAAATTTCAATTGATTATGTGCCATTTGATATATATACATTTTCAGCTACGTGCTTACCTGTTTCAATCCTAAAGAATATTGTTGGATTGATCCAAAGAAATGATCCCAAGAAATGTTATTCACGGCCCCAGGCTGTCGCCACGCCTTCAATGCATCAAACACATGACCAGCAGCCTTTGTACCAGTGCATAGTCCATTCAACATGTGCAGAAATGGAACAAACAAGTTTGATGGGAGATATGAGCTGCACTGACGCACAAACTTATTCAGTGTCACCTACATTACATCATAATGTACATAAAAATTACCAGTAACATCACATGAAGATATTTATATACCTGTTTATGAGGTACTCGACTGTAGTGAGCACCTCTCATGATGGATACCTCTCCACTGCTACCAGCTGACCAGTAGTCAAGACACAATTCCAATTGATGCACATCATTACCATACAGATCACCAATCTGTAACACAACAAATGAAAAATACATGCAAACACATACACACACACACTCACTCACTCACTCACTCACTCACTCACTCACTCACTCACACACACACACACACACACACACACACACACACACACACACACACACACACACACACACACACACACACACACACACACACACACACACACACACACACACACAACACACACACAACACACCGGCTCACATACACACACTCACACGCGCACACACACACACACGCACGCACACACACACACAACACACACACACCGGCTCACATACACACTCACACGCGCGCGCGCACACACACACATACACACACACACATACACACACACACACACACACACACACACACACATGGCCTTTCAAAAGAGGAAGGGGCAAGAACAGCAAGAGCACGCCACCACACTGCCAGTGTACATCTGGTTTACTAGCAATGGTCATGGAGCAGCCACACGGAAACCAGAGGACACATTGTAACTCCAGCAGCAACATGCATACTTAGCATAGTGGCACACCTGCTAAAGCTGTCCTTGCCCTAAGTGCAAATTGTTGCCCCTGAGGGGCTTGCAAGACCCCAACAGAGGCACAAGGTTGGTGTGTGCCAAGTGATACCATCAGGCAGCATCCTGAACATGACACACAGAATCCAACCTTGTGATCGTCGTCAGCGTTAGCCGGCTAATGGCTGTTGCCCAGGGGTCCCCACGAGGAGGTGCTGACCGACATAGTGTTAAAAACACACACACACACCTACCTACCAATGTCACAAACAAAACGATTTCACTATAAATAACATTACCATTAACATCAGAGATTCCATTGCTTTCTTGGGTGTAGCTATTGCTGGCTGCAATTGATTGGCTGGTTTCCTCACAGCTAGCCCCGCCTCCTCACTACATCGATTGTGCAACTCCTTAATCTACAGGCCAATGATAACCATACAACTTTCATGCACAGCTAATAATGTAATTGGGGCAAGCCTGAGCAAGCCCCACACTAGCGATTCGCCCCCTCAAATTTTGGTGTTATTGACCATGCACAAAGAATTACGACAAAAATCAGGAAACTTATGCGTGCTTCGAGAATTCAATGGCGTAGATTACATCGTTTCCATATATGGTTCATGTTATCGTCCATGCCACGGAAAGTAGAAATGAATTGTGAAGAAAGATTACAGCATAGAAGACAGCTGTATAGGGAGTGAAGGGACAGAGAGACGGAAGAAGAAAGAGAAGAGAGACTGGAGTAGGCAGGATGAGTCAATGCGGCATAGGCATGCTGCCCACACTATATAGATGCCCACACAGACCAACGAAGACAAGCCGCTGGGCCATCTTGCAGCGAAGAAGAGCATTAATTTGTGTTCATGTTAATTATACATAAGCTAGCTACATGCAGGTGCTTTACTACTCAGGCTCGTCCCATGATGCTGTTAGCATCTGTCTAGTACATTTTCTACCAGACTTAATCCCTACCAATGTAGGGATTAAATCTGGTAGAGGTACTAGAGAATGTGTTTCATTTTTACATGTACTGTACATAGCTACCCAGCTGCTTGAGTAAACACATGCAATATACAATGCTGGCTAGTGATAGCCAACCATTTGCTGCTACTTATTTCCTAATTTTTATTGTGATTTCCTAATGTTTATTGTGATTCCTACTCTCTCTTAAATTCAAGGATATTTTAATTTCTAGTTTGTTTACTTTTTATAGTATACTGTAGTATAATAGCTATTTAAAATTTCTAATGGTACATGTTTTTCAAAAGCCATATATTTTGGAGATCCCTGATATTAAGTACTACTGTACTTAATGATATGCAATGGATGTACCTTTAAAGGCATCATGGTAACAAATGTTGTCACCAGCCAATGGAAACGACGAACAAAGTATTCCTCCTGGTGGAAACCATTACAGCCAATCAGAGCTTCTTGAATGAATGTGAACGCTTGCTTGCCGACCACTTCATCCAATAATCTTTCATCATCAGCTAATTCCTCCTTGTCTAGTGATGAACAAATAAACCAGTAAGTAATGCAGTGTGTTCATGTGTACCGTGCAGTGTGTAATGCAGTGTGTTGTACCGTGCTAGTGTGTAATGCAATGTGTTCATGTGTACCGTGCTAGTGTGTAATGCAGTACCGTGCAGTGTGTTTGTGTGTGTACCGTGCAATGTGTAATGCAGTGTGTTCATGTGTACCGTGCTAGTGTGTATTGCAATGTGTTCATGTGTATTGTGCTAATGTGTAATGCAGTGTGTTCGTGTGTACTGTGCTAGTGTGTAATGCAGTGTGTTCATGTGTACTGTGCAGTGTGTATTGCAATGTGTTCATGTGTATTGTGCTAGTGTGTAATGCAGTGTGTTCATGTGTACTGTGCAGTGTGTATTGCCATGTGTTCATGTGTACCGTGCTAGTGTGTATTGCAATGTGTTCATGTGTACTGTACTAGTGTGTAATGCAGCGTGTTCATGTGTACCGTGCTAGTGTGTATTGCAATGTGTTCATGTGTACCATGCTAGTGTGTAATGCAGTGTGTTCATGTGTACCATGCTAGTGTGTAATGCAGTGTGTTCATGTGTACCGTGCTAGTGTGTAATGCAGTGTGTTCATGTGTACCGTGCTAGTGTGTAATGCAGTGTGTTCATGTGTACTGTGCAGTGTGTATTGCAATGTGTTCATGTGTATTGTGCTAGTGTGTAATGCAGTGTGTTCATGTGTACCATGCTAGTGTGTAATGCAGTGTGTTCATGTGTACCGTGCTAGTGTGTAATGCAGTGTGTTCATGTGTACCGTGCTAGTGTGTAATGCAGTGTGTTCATGTGTACCGTGCTAGTGTGTAATGCAGTGTGTTCATGTGTACTGTGCTAGTGTGTAATGCAGTGTGTTCATGTGTACCGTGCTAGTGTGTAATGCAGTGTGTTCATGTGTACCGTGCTAGTGTGTAATGCAGTGTGTTCATGTGTACCATGCTAGTGTGTAATGCAGTGTGTTCATGTGTACCGTGCTAGTGTGTAATGCAGTGTGTTCATGTGTACCGTATGTTCTACTAGAGTATTTAGTTGTACACATTACTATACACTATTATTAATTCCTTACCACTAAATGATTCCCAATTAGAGCACTCCCTCAACAACACCGCCCACCCAAACTTAACAGCTGCCTGTAAGGAAGGATTTGTCCAATCACCTTCCTCTGTTACTACCTGATGAACTGCAGACAAGAAACAAGCATCATTGCTCAAAGGAAACTTGCTATCCATCAGTGAATCGGTGAGGTTGTCAGCATTCGGTTCACCGATATTAAAGCAGTAAAGGATTGTCATGAAAACAGTTAAAGTCACAATGTCTAATACTCCATCAGTTGGAGCTGGTGACATATTAAGGTGACGCAACACAACAATTGTTTGCTCACTGGGAAAAGGGTTCTGACAGGCCCAATAGAAAAGACACTCAGCAAGAAGACTCCTCTCCTCCTCGATCAGATCCACAAGCTGTGCCCTGTGTCTATCATCTCCCACTGCCCGACTCTTGTGTAGTTTCTCTAGTTCTCCTTCAACACTCAGGCCATCCAAAAGCTTCAAGATCTTCTCCACTAAACCATTTTCAAATAATTCATTTGTGAAATTCATGATAAGTGTTGAAATGTTTCCATCCAGTTCGTAACTCCATGAAACACCTTCTCTTGCTTGTATCAGTATCTTAAGAGCGCGGAGAAGACATTGTCGACCATCATGGTATAATAAAACACTCACTAAACCACGAGGTAACCATGGAAACCTTGGCTGTTGTTGTTCGGCTGTTAACAACAGCTCCACTGATGAGAATTCATTCAGATCAAGAGTGTCACTGAGGATCAAAGCTTCATCAATAAACATTTGAGGAAAAGTTTGACGTGTCTTGTAACCCGGCAGCTTAATGGGTGTTGATACTGATGAACGTACTTCACTACGATGAGCAGAATTCTTTGGCTAATCATAACAACAACACATACCATGGTTTAAACGCACAAGTGAAATTGTACTACTTGTCTGTATGTAGTACAATTGTATTGTGAGTGATAAACAGATCGCTAGAGTAATAGGAACAGGGCACATACAATCTTTACCACCTTGCATTGCCTATCACACTACTATATTCAGATGATGAATATATAAAGAAACAAAGTGATTTGGCAATAAGCAAGGCTAGTTACTACCCAAAGTTTGTTCCAAACTAGCATCTACTCATGAAGAGAAAACTGAATGGACTATAGCTGCCATTGCTAGTAGCAAGAGTTCATAATAAAAGTAGGGAGCCCAGTCGATTGCACATGCGTTTGAACATTGCATATCACCTGATCTGCTGCATAATCCAATCCTCTGAACACGCCGCCTTTCTGCCAGGCTCACAAGATAGTTTGACATAAATCAATCATATAGTCTAGTAACATGGTTACTTACATACATTGCGTAGATTACTACGAAACACGCAAAGTTCAAACGCACGTATAATCAACTGTACATGAATGGTTCTACTTTTAAGTTACAATATAATTACTCACCGCATGCTGTAGTAGTGATATCAGATTTGGCTTGTTTTTGGTTAATTGCGCGTCGAGCTCGTAGTAGGCCGCTGGTTGGCGCTCCATCACTGCTGAGCTGACCACGTGCAGCAATTCCTTGAAAGGTGTCCACTTTCCTACAAAGTAGCAAATAAATAACGCGTACAACAAATCAATAATATTACCTCCACTAAGATGTGCCATGTTTAAAATTCACTTTTAACTCCAATTAATGAGCACGCTAGACGTCTATGTATAAATAACTGATCGCGTGATCACCACATAGATTTTTAGCCATATCCTTCGCCGATTTATCCGTGTCTTACTGTCATAATAACTACGTAAGCTAGCGACAAAACTCAACTTTGTAATTGTTTTTAATGATGTCAAATACCTGTATGCATTATTAGAGTATATTAGTGCCCTGTACTAATAATGTATGGCAGGCCCCGCAACCAGACTTTTCTAAATAGGGGTTCTAAATCTGGCATGGTCACACACAAATGAAGTGGGGTCCTTTGATTGTGAGTTATCCTGCGTGCATCATTGCTAATCATAGTTCTAGGGGGTCTGGGAGCATGCCCCCCAGGAAATCAATTTTGAAAAATAGATGCTCAGGCTGAGATTGAATTTGGAGTGTTTGCTAGCTATATTATATATGTGTATTAATTTCAAGAATTAAATGAAATTTTGACTTTTATAAAAGTGTAAGTAAAAATCTAGCCAAAATAGGGGGTTCACTGGCATCCAAATCCCTCAAACCCCCTCTGGTTACAGGCCTGTATGGTTACCAATTATTGTGAAATGTGACCGGCAGATCCATTGGTAGCAGGCCTATCAGTGCCATTACCAAGCTCAGTCTTCAAGCAATGCTGTTATAGTTATGCTTTATGAACAAAGCTCAGTTTTCACCGGAAAACTCGGTTGAAACTTTCCGCATGGCTAGCTTATACAGTATCGGTACATTGTATGATAGATTAGCCATAGCTATAGATTATGAGATGCTCATAAGAATTTAGTTTTTCACAATAGAAATGTGTCTTGCTAGTTTGTTGTGCCCTCACAACTTTGAGCCTCAAAGTTGTGAGGGGTACAATAAGTAACAAGACACATTTCTATAAAACTAAAGTGTCATCGGTAATAAAACAAACATAAACAACTGCACAGGGGAACCACTGAGAGGGGGGGCAAGGGAGGCACTCAGCCCTGGGCCCCAACATTTAGAGGGCCCCATTCATTCCCAAACCAATAGAACCAGCTGTGGTTACCTGTAAAATCAGTAGTTGTGTGAGCATTACCCCATGCAAAGACCTCAACACAGATGATCAGTTTTGTGGAAGAAATTCAACACTGGTGCAAAGAGTGGATCACAGTTTATTTATTGGAGAAATCACTTCTTTTTAGCAAAGGCATTGAGAATATTTTCCCTCAAGTTGCTTTAAGTATATCTATAGCTATTCCAGTGTCAGTTGCTGGAGGAGAAAGAACTTTTAGCAAAGTGAAAAGCTGCATACAATCGAGGCTGTCTACTCTTGTCCACTGAACAAGAACTTGCTATAGGAATAAGGTAATAAAAGTGAGCATGATTTAGCCATATGGGCTATGGCAAACACTTAATATATGCAATCATGTATGCATACAATTGTGGGTCTATACAGAAAAATCAATCTATAAGACTCTGAAATCAGTGCTCCTAAAATTCGATCTCAGTTTCAAAATTTCCTGGGAGGCATTTGCTGATTGTGCTTCACACAATAACTTTGACTCATGATCACTCACTAAGCTATACCCTGTACAAAAGGGCCCCACTTCTCAGTATTGTGTACTCCAGGCGCCCTAAGTTCTCTTGGCAGCCCTACAACTGCAAATCACTATGGCACTTCCAAAGTTAGCATGTGGGTCCAATAGCTGCAGCATATTGCAATTGATGAGATTGTAAAGTAAATTAACTACTGAGCTAGTAGCTATGATCGTGACAACTTGATTGACTCGAATTGTATATAGTTTATTGAGTTGCCATATATACTTGATTAAGTAAATAGCTAAATAAAATTAAAGCAGCTTTGACATTTTCAATCAAAATAAATTACTATAACTATACTGACCTAGCTTATCTGTAATTTAAACACATATTATTCATGGATTGAAGTGCACATGTAGTAATACTTGATATAGCTATATAGTTATAGCTAGTGCATGTGCACTCCTCTACTTATAATCAAGGAGCTGAAAATATATATGTAAAAAGATCTCATGCTAGATATAGCTATAGCTAGTACTATCTAGATAGATAGATGATTTCATGCAAAGTGTGTATTCTATTAGAGTAATCATTTAAGAGTTGGATTTCTCAGTGATTCCGTCTATAGATAATATATTAGCTGTTAGCTCTTCTCATCATATCATAGAGTAATAACTCATTGTAGGTTATCACCTAGCTGTGTACAATTGATAACTAGTTAGCTATATGACTAGCCACATGCGTAGTCCAGAATCACATGCACCCTCCACAATATAGCTACGTATATACACAGTGGTATAACCATGTACAGATGATTGGGACCACTGATATTAAAAACACTATACACTAAATATAATTATCTGAGGTGCTGTTAGTCATCAAATTAGTTAATGCAATCTCACACCTACAACAGTAGCTATATAGCTATATTTTAATTCCTCAGTTACAACAGCTGCTGTTGCTGGCATAACTGTATAGCTAACTAATTGATAAGCTAAGACAGTGACAATAGCTAGTATGTAGCTACACTGCATTATGACCCTAATAATCCTCAAGAAGGATGGTGGTTTAATGGACATGATGCATTCCAGAACTTGTGAATATGGTTTTCAAATAAGGTTACTAAACACTTAGCAATGCATTTCTTGTGGGGCTTGAATTTAATGATCAAAATGCTTTATGATGCATATAGCTACTGTATAGTATTTTATTACAATTATAACTTTGATAAAATCAGTACTTACGATAAGGGTTAAACTAACTGATTACAACTTCTATATAGATAATGGCTTTATTATTTTATGCTGTTGTGAAGCAACACTGCATGTTTACTGTATATGGAAAAGCAATGGAGTGGGCAACTGCAAAAGTTTTCTCACTATTGATTATAGTCATGGGTTCTTATCAATAACACAATTCAGTCTACAAACTAGCTAGCTAGTTATATGTTCTCTTTACAGTAACAGTACACTGAGGTATCCACAGTGGTCAGTAAGTTAATATGTTATGACCATATATGGTATTTTCAAACACATGCAGTAGCTGATAAATGTCCATTACACTATACCCATATATGGTATGTACCACTAAATAATGTAACTGATGCTTGTATACATAAAATTTAGATCTAAAGCTTATTCATAGCTACACTAAACTGATATCCATATAAGGCAATACTCTTAACTTGAAGAATCAATATGCTAAAGGCACAGTGCCACAGTATAAAGGAGATCACATTGTACTAGTTGATTGATGTTGGTAATTCTACAATGACTATTGACTAGAGGGATACTCACTAACCATCCTCCTCCTCAATTGCTAGTGTCACAATAAGCCTCAGCCTCCAAATAATCATTCTCACAAATAATTAGGAATAACATAAAGTCCTGATGGTTTAGTCTTCCTGGAGAAGGTGAAGCGACTATATTCTAGTAGACAGCAGTTGTTAATGAGACATTGACCATGAACCAGCTAGAGTGACTGCTAGCGGCTACAATCAGTGGGACCCTCTCCCCTTCATAGAGATAAAGATTAGACCACACAATTGTAACATTTAACACACAATTGAATACTCACACAATGTACTATTAGTAGCTAGTGTGGATCAACCATGCAGTAACTATCATCATTGTACATTTTCTAACATGTAGCTACTCCAGCACACTATATTGTATGTTTGTGTCGTTTCCTTTATTGTAGCGGCTGTATCTTATCATTTTGTGTTATTATTAGGGTTTCGGATTTCAACAAATATTTGATTTGTTTGGATATTTGTGTTATAAGTGTAGAAGTTTGGTATTTATATGGTAAAATCAAAATTCGATATTCATTTACTTATGTGTAAATCCTCACCGACTGCATTGCACTTAGTAAACTTAAATCTAAACTAATTATCATGGTGCTACTGTTCAGTATTCATTCGTTTAGACATCTAAAAATTGGTATTTGGACCAATGGTGAAGCTCTAGTCATTATCATAACATAAACGTAACTTGCGCATGTTCACATTCATATAGTCTGACTCTCAATATAATTTAACTATAGGTTTCAGAGCAGTCGTGCACAATACCATATTTCTGCAGTATTTAGGCATTAATAAAGTGATTTTCATTAGTAAAATTTTCTGAGTGTAGAACAAAAGAGATCACAAATGGTTTACCTTAAAAATTCACTTTAAGCTTATGGAAATTCACACACATTAAAACTAAAGTGTAGCTATAGCTATAGCTATAGGTAACTATATATTATTACAAATTCATGCACTATTTACTACTGCATGCGTAGACATTACATTAACATACAAAAATGCTAACATCATCTGGCAACCAAACCTTAAAAATTCCAGATATTAGCTAGCTAGCTACCATTCAAAGGCATATAAACAGTAGTATATATAGCTAATAGAATAACATGATGGTTGAGCTAGCTACCATGTGGTAGTTATATTTACTAACCACTTAATGTTGTTCACTCACCTTATAATTGGTGCTCCCACTGGATCTGCTGGTTTTACAGAGGCTGTAGCTACCACCCAATCAGTTGATTGTGGTGGGGTTTGGTAAGTGCATAGGGATCCAGCTGCTTGGGTTCTCTAAAAGCAATTCTTTACATTCATTAAAGGGGGCATTATACCCTATGACAAATATAACAATCTTTCGCTTAAGGAAGGACCTTCTCAAACCTTGGGTGAAAGGGCATAAAGATTACAATGCATAACTTCTTTTTTGTACATATATAAAAGTAATGGGATAAATATAGCTATGATTAAAGGCAGCTACCTATGGACCCCTGTGCTTTCACATTCCCATCTATTAGGAATGGAGAATTAGCTAAGCACTTGACTGATGACAGGACAGCTAGTGCTTATAGTAATAGCTACTGCATGGGATAATCAGTTGCTAATGACCTAGAGGAAGCAATTACTGAGGCCACAACATAGCTATGTAGCTATATAGTTATACCTAAAATTGGTCATGTAGTTAGCTACCTGAAACACTATAGCTATATATAGCTACATTATAACAAATTACGGGTAACTAACTAATTGTATATTGTAAAACAGAGAAATAACCACAGTGGTCAGTAAGCTAACAACTGACCATATATGGTATTGTCAAACAAAGTAGCTGGTGAATATCATATACCCCAGTAGAAGCCATAGGCATGATTACAATATAGCCATATATGGTATGTACCACTAAGCTATAATGTTTATCTACAAGCCACCATCAACATGCAAGAATTGTTGCATTGTCTATGAAGGTGACATGTCTATCATAGCTACACTAAACTGATATCCATATAAGGCAATACTCCTAAAGAATCAATAAGCTAAAGGCACAGTATAAAAAGAGATCACATTGTGAGGTGATCACTAGTTGATCAGTGTTGGTAACTCTACAATGACTGTTACTACACTAATACTACTACTGACTACAGGGATACTAGCAGTCACTGCAATGGATAATCAAGTTAATGAGAAAAAACTGATTACAATGTTGTGAATTGTTAGGCTTCAATTTTACTTTTGCTAGAGGCACAGACACACCGGGTGTGTATCTGTTGAATAATTTCTGTGGATACAAACATATAAAAGCTGTTGCTTATTGTGATACTAGCAATGGAGGAGGAGGATGGTTAGTTGTCCAAAGGAGACAAGATGGATCTGTTGACTTTAACAAAACCTGGCTGGAGTATGAAGATGGATTTGGAAAGTTGACAGGTGAGTTTTGGTATGGGCTGAGGGCCCTCCATTGTCTCACTGGTCAAGGTGGTTGGGAAATGAGAATGGACATCAAGTTAGCTAATGGTACAAACATCTTCCTACAATATGAACAGTTTAAAGTTGCATCAGCTAAAGATAAGTACAAACTAACTGTTGGAGGATTCCAGGGGACCACTACTGATCCAATGGCATATCACAATGGAATGTATTTTACAACTAAAGACAGTGATAATGATAAATGGTATAGGAATTGTGCAATAGATAATTATGGTCGTAATACTCCAGCTGGAGGATGGTGGTATAGAACTTGCCACCGTATCCAAGCTAATACTCTTTATAATCATAAAGAAGCAATCCACCTCAACAATCAGTGGCACCGTCTCCCCTTCATTGAGATGAAGATTAGACCACACAATTGTAACATTTAACACACAACACTCACACAATGTACCATTAGCTAATTATACACTAGTACATAGCTAGCTATATAGCTACTGGAGTATATACACTGTAGCTAGTGTGGATCAATTAGTCAGTTATATTATTTATATACTATCATCATTGTACATTTTCTACCACTTTATTGCATTGTAGCTATGTGTGTCATTTGCTTTATTATACAATATCTTCATTCTTGCCAAAAAGCATGGGTAAGTAGCTATATAGTAGCTATAGCTAATGGATTTTTGCTCTACTGTTTCTACAATCTGACATAGCTAGCTCCCAACTCACTGTTCATGCTACACTACACTAAAGTAAGTAATACCCACTGAGGTGTGCAGCCACATGCACAAGCCACCAGTAAATCATAACAGTACACATACACGATACAACAAAATCAAACCATTAACTACTAGAATACAACTACATGAACCTAAGTAGGGTGGGGGCTGGCACAGTGCAATTAATTTAGCACCCAGTGTCCCCAACTGGGGCAGGGGGAAAAACCTAACAGACCTTTACGTTATGTTCTTTTTAATTTTTGATCTGTTAGGAAAAAACCCGGTGGACAAACACCCTACTAAAATATACGTGAAAAATTGTGTGCTGGCCAGTCCCACGGTGGCTCATCTACACTGGGTTAAGGATGTCACCTTACACATATGGGTGGGAGGGGGGATGGTGGCCTCCATGTGCATTGAGATTTCATGCTTGAGTAGAGACATTCTCTAGGACTCTATAGGTAGCTATATTGTCATTTGTTTAGTCAGCCAAACTCTCTGTAGCTAAAAAAATCCCGAAATCCACAAGATTATAGCTACATTCATTCGGCACCCAAATATTTGGATACTAAAATTGGTATTCGTTGCATATGTAGTCATTATCACAATAACATAACTTGCTGCATGTTCAAATTCATATATAAATTTGCAATAGGTTTTGGAGCAGTCACTGTGACAAGCGTTTTGCCAAACTTTCATACCACCAAAGTTTTTTACTATACAAAATGTATTTGTACACAGCCAAATTTCTCCGCATAGCAAAGGACATAGGAATGGTACAGTAGCATATGATAGTTGACTACCTGCTATGGTGTACTTAGCTATTAACCACATGTCTGTCAATCATCATCAACACTCTCGTACTATATCTCTCCATGTTTCCTACAGTAACATCATCATCATATACCGGTATGCTGTAGGATAAAGGTCACCTAATTTTAATACAAGATGTGGAGAAGTGTACAATCCAACACAATATTAATTCTGACTACTGATTGGGATTACATACATATCCATGTAACTGGGAAATGTGACATACATACCGTGGTATTTTTTGAGGTACTTAAATTCCACGAATTTCGCGGATATTGGTAGATTCGTGAAATTAAAATGCTCAAAAAAATAAGCAAAAATGAAAAATAGGACCAAACATAGTTATACCATTTGGGAGGCCATTCGTGAAAATAAAATCGCAAAAAAGCTGAAAATCAGGCATTTGCGGAATATAAGTACCTCAAAAAAACCAAATATACGGTACCTGCAATATGAAATGATCAACATGGCAGGCATCACAGATACACATAATATACAAATGGATTATTGAGACAGTAGCTATATAGCTAGTGCACTTACAGTGTGCTTCACTATACTCTCTTGCTTGCTTGAGACAGCACATTTCAAACAGGTGCTCACAGGGATACTGTGTTGTTCTAAGAGTATTGCCTTATACGTATATGGATATCAGTTTAGTGTAGCTAGCTATGAATAAGTGTATGATATTCACCAACTCCTGCATGTGTTTGACAATACCATATGTAGTCATTATGTTATTATTACTGACTATTGTGGCTAGTCAGTAATAATAACATAATAATGACTACATATGGTATTGTCAAACACATGCAGGAGCTGGTGAATATCATACACTTATTCATAGCTATAGCTACACTAAACTGATATCCGTATAAGGCAATACTCTTAGAACAACACAGTATAAAAAGATAACAGTGATCATGCACATACTATAGTTGATCAGTGTTAACGTTGATAACGTACTCTATACAATGACCATTACTTCACTAATACTACTACTGGCTACAGGGATACTAGCAGTCACTGCAGTCGATAATCAAATTAATGAGAAAAAACTGATTACAAATTGTTGCAGATTATCCAACTTTTCTTTTACTTTTGGTAGAGGTGGTGATGAAACACCTGGTGTTTATATGTTGAATGATTTTTGTGGATATGAACATATGAAAGCTATTGCTTATTGTGATACTAGCAATGGAGGAGGAGGATGGTTAGTGGTCCAAAGGAGACAAGATGGATCTGTTGACTTTAACAGAACCTGGCTGGAGTATGAAGATGGATTTGGAAAGTTGACAGGTGAGTTTTGGTATGGGCTGAGGGCCCTCCATTGTCTCACTGGTCAAGGTGGTTGGGAAATGAGAATGGACATCAAGTTAACTAATGGTACAAACATCTTCCTCCAATATGAACAGTTTAAAGTTGCATCAGCTAAAGACAAGTACAAACTAACTGTTGGAGGATTCCGGGGGACCGCTATTGATCCAGTGATGAATCACAATGGAATGTATTTTACAACTATAGACAATGACAATGATCAATGGCATTTGGGTAATTGTGCAATAAATAATTGGGGTCATACAACAACTGGAGGATGGTGGTACAAAGCCTGTGCAAATGTACAAATTAATACATTTTACAATCATTCATCTGCAATCTACCTCAACTATCAGTGGCACCCTCTTCCCTTCGTAGAGATGAAGATTAGACCACACAATTGTAACATTTAATGTACTATTAGTTCGTTATACACCATGCAGTAACTACACTGGAGTATGCGGTGTGGATATATCATCATTGTACATTTTCTACCAAACACTAACATGTACTAACTCTATATTGTAGCTAGCTAGTTATGTGTGTCATTTCCTTTATTGTATATTTTGTGTCATTATCATAACTAGGTGAATGCGCGGTATTGCAAAACGAGCCCCTAGTGTCATGATAGCTAAATGTTTGGATATACGTATGATAACTGTATGTGCATGTTGGAAAACCTACCATCTACACACAAGTGAAATAATTAACTCTGCAGCCCTATAACTCTAACCCACAAGCCTACCTGTAATTATTAAATGTATTCTTAACAGATGTAGCTATCAAGGTAGGCAAATTATTAGAATTATTTTGTGTCTCTTGTGTGTAGCTAGATGGTAGGTTTTCCAAAATTGTGTCACATACGTATGTAGTGGCTGTGCAGCTCCATAGTAAGTATGTAGCTACTATGATGCATTCACTGACACTTCATATATACATGTATTGCCTAATAGCTGCAATGGAGTATCAGCTAGCTAGCTAGCTAGCTATATAGGGTGAATACTTAATATTAGGACTTTTATCTGATGTTGCAAGCCAGGGTATTCACCTATTCTACCAAAGAACAGTGATATATTGGAGCTCTCAGCCTAAAGAAGGCTTGCATGCATGCTTACCATGTGCTGGTTGACTTACATAAGAAATTGTCCATTATTCTATTTTGACTGTCAACAAGGTGACTCTATACCAGTAACATTTTTTATAAGCACTCTACTGCATGTGTATCCTACAGCTGGCATTGGGCTCGGTAGAGAAGGTACATGTGCCCAGAGTGATGGAGCACATCAGTGGCAGCTGCACAATTGTTTGCTCACTGGGGAAAGGGTTCTGACAGGCCCAATAGAAAAGACACTCAGCAAGAAGACTCCTCTCCTCCTCGATCAGATCCACAGGTTGTGCCCCGTGTCTATCATCTCCTACTGCCCGACCCTTGTGTAGTTTCTCTAGTTCTCCTTCAACACTCAGGCCATCTAAAAGCTTCAAGATCTTTTCCACTAAACCATTTTCAAATAATTCGTTTGTGAAATTCATGATAAGTGTTGAAATATTTCCATCCAGTTCGTAACTCCATGAAACACCTTCTCTTGCTTGTACCAGTATCTTAAGAGCACGGAGAAGACATTGTCGACCATCATGGTATAACAAAACACTCACTAAACCACGAGGTAACCATGGAAACCTTGGCTGCTGTTGCTCGGCTGTTAACAACAGCTCCACTGATGAGAATTCGTTCAGATCAAGAGTGTCACTGAGGATCAAAGCTTCATCAATAAACATTTGAGGAAAGGTTTGACGTGTCTTGTAACCGGGCAGCTTAATGGGTGTTGATACTGATGAACGTACTTCACTACGATGAGCTGAATTCTTTGGCTAATCATACATACCATGATTTAAACACACAAGTGAAATTGTACTACTTATCTATATGTAGTGAATGTTGCTACAATTATATTGCGAGTGATAACAGGTACATAACTATTGAGACACTCTTACCTGACATTATGTACTCTTGGTGATAAGCATTGACTAGGAACAGGTCACAATATTTACCACCTATGTACTTTTTATTTTATATTCAGATGGTGAATATACCAAAGAAACAAAATGGTTTGGCAATAAGCGAGACTAGTTACTGCCCATAGTCACATACGTAGTTTTTGTTCCAAATAAGCATTTACTCATGAAATGAAAACTGGAGGGACTACAGTTAACATGGCTAGCTAGTAGCAAGAGTTCATAATAAAAGTACGGAGCCCAGTCGATTCCACGTTGCGTATTGCCTGATCTGCTGCGTAATCCAATCCTACGGACACGCTGCCTTTCTGCCAGGTTCACAAGTATATGTTATATCACAGCAGGAGTATGATATCTTTGTTATTACACGAGTCCGAGGCGGAGCCGAGGACGAGTGTTAATAACAAAGATATCATACTCCTGCTGTGATATAACTGGCTTCTTTCCCACCAAAGACTTTAAGAAAGCTTTGACTAATAAAAGAAATTGCTGATGTGTTATAGTGTTAAACACCTTGCACCTTACTGTACAATAACTTAGTTATTGCCCAGGCAATAACTAAGTTATTGTACAGTAAAATCCTTTGATGTATGGCTTCAGCGGGGGGTCCGCAACCAAGCAAAAATCACCACCAGATTTCGAAATCTTTAGATTCCAAGTAAGATTTCAAGATTTCAAGTGGGATTTCAAGAGATTTCAAGATCAAGATTTAAAGATTTCATGAGATTTCGTTCGATCGTCTAGTGTGACCGTACTTGTGGCCTTGCACGTGTGAAATTATGAGTGCCTCACGTGATCATTTCCGAAAATATCCGGTTAAATTTGTAAGTTTCAAAGATTTCAGATTTCAAGATATCAAAGATTTCAGCAATGACCTACGAGATTTCAAGCTTGTTGCGGACCCCTCGGGCTTCAGTGGGAAAGAAGGTAGATACACAACTACTACGAAATACGCTATGTTCAAACGCACGTGCAATCGACTGTACACGAACAGTTTAACTTTTGAATTGCTCACCGCATGCTGTAATAGTGATATCAAATTTGGCTTGTTTTTGGTTAATTGCGCGTCAAGCTTGTAGTAGGCCACTGGTTGGCGTTCCATCACTGCTGAGCTGACCACGTGCAACAATTCCTTGAAAGGTGTCCACTGTCCTACAAAGTAGACAAATAAATAACGCGTTCAACAAATCAATAATAATACCTCCACTAAGATGTGCCATGTTGAAATTCACAGTAACTCCAATTAATGAGCACGCTATAAGTATTAAAAGATCAGCCAAATCGCCGCTTTATCCATAATGACAAAACTCAACTTTGATGATACTTAATATCCGCGGTCGAGGTGTATGTCTTATTAGAGTATATTAGATATCATAGTTAATTGGTAGTAGTGTAGCATTATGATAGATCGTGCAGCATCCATAATGCTTGACTACTGTATGCTCCAAGAGCCATGATCCAGAAAAATAAAAGCTTCAAATGATAACACTGAGGTCTGTTACCTTCCAGCACTGACTCTGAGTTGCATGCCGGGCTATAGGCAGCCGGCTAGTGCCACTATAGCTAGCCATAACTATCAAACTCCATCATCGATCCATTATGATGTTTTAATAATATAGGTAGCTAGCTACTTTAGAAATACAAGTATGAACAAGTAAAGTCTGGACGGTTGTGACACCTATATGGCATCACCTATAGCTAGTTCCTGTAGCCTACCTGTGCTAGTAGCTAGTCAGAATGCCAACTTGATTGAATGGTATGTCAGTAGCTACTGGTCAATATTCCATGCCATTGCATAGAATTGCCATACTTGACTAAAAGTGTCAATTACTGTAGCTAAATAGCTATTTAAAATGCATAGCCAGCTATAGCCACAAATTACGCTATGTCAAGTCACTGAGGAACTCTATAAAGGACTATATACCCTAATGGAACATGCATGTGTTTTACAATAACCTTTTACTAACACTGACTCTAATAATGCAATCAATCTATAATTAAATTCCTATAGATTCTCGGTGGTGTGCATGCATGCATGGAGCTAAATTGATTAGCACAATGTAGCTAAATCCTATAATATGGTTGATGCATCATGATGCAATGAGTGCATGTATTGTCAGTTTTACTACTATATATACACATGAGTGCATGTTATGAGCTAGCTAGCTTTATAATGTGTCAATGTGTATACATGTAGTGACTGATGCATGTATGCTGGCATATAGCCACACTGTAGCTATAGCAATAGCTATACGTGTAGCTACATGTTTTCATATTTTTGTGCAAGTTGCAGACTATTTCTATTTAGTAATATATCACATTCATCTTACTGACCACCCCTAAAGTTGATTTAATCGTCTACCTATTATGATTGTGTATAGCTACACAGCTTCAAGTCAAATGTAGCTATACTGCGACCTGTAGTGACACTCAGAGTATTAGGTCAAGCAAAAATGCATGTAGTCAAGTCCAAGGATAGCTAAGTTGTGTTGATAAAGGTCCAGTTAGTCAAGAGCCGGTAAACTTGTTGAATTATATATAGCTACTACAATCGATACTAACAAGACTATATGCACATAATAAAAAATTAAAAGTATTTTTATTATGTATGTACATTATCATATGATACTAATGAAGTAGCTATACAAAGTTTTACTACTGATGTAGTATAAGGATAAGCTGGCAATCACCTTTGTTACATTGCTTGTGAGGACAGAGTGAAAAAGTGTTGGAGTCAAAAGTAAAATATCAACTTCGATGACGGTCAAGAATTAAGAGCTGTTTTTACTTTGACTGTGGTCACAGATCACAGTAGTGCAGTTAGTAATGGCTTTGGTCCATGCATGTGTGTGTGTGTGTGTGCATGCACATATGTGATCATGTGTACACATGCTTGTATGCAGCTATACATAGCTACACGTGTGGTATAAGATCATACTCACTGACCATGGGATATAAATGAATAGCATAATAAATATAGCTATACAAATAACATCACGCATAAATTGAACAATCAATTATGGTTTTACTACTTTAAATGTGAACTATAGGGATAGAGGTTTATTGTCTTTATAAATAATGACAATGATCATTCAATGCATGATGTAGGTGGAGGACTGGAAGTTACACGTTAATTTGGAGTATGTAGCTATTAATATGTAGCTATACATTATAGCTAACAACTATAAATCTTATGTACACATGCATGTACAATTATGACCATATAAGGTATTTTCAAACATAGTAACCCAACTGGCTGGTGATCATGAATATCATATACCTACCCCAGTAAAAGCCATTCATATATAGGCAAGACTACACAATAGCCGTATATGGTAATGGTCAGTTTAGCTCTATATTAAGCTTATTCATAGCTACACTAAACTGATATCCATATATGGTAATTTGCCTAAAGAATCAATACACTATAAAAGAGATCACATTGTGAGGTGGTCACTAGTTGATCAGTACAGTGTTGGTAACTCTACAATGACTATTACTACACTAATACTACTACTGGCTACAGGGATACTAGCAGTCACTGCAGTGGATATTTGTCCCAACAAGAGCATATCAATCACAAGTTGTTGTGACTTAAAGAGCTTCTTTACTTTTACTAAGAATGTAGCATCTGGAGTATATGTATTGAAAAGTTTCTGTGGCAATGATTGCATAACAGCTGATGCTTATGCTTATTGTGACACTATTAATGGAGGGGGATGATTAGTGGTCCAAAGGAGACAAGATGGATCTGTTGACTTCAACAGAACTTGGCTGGAGTATGAAGATGGATTTGGAAAGTTGACTGGTGAGTTTTGGTACGGGCTGAGGGCCCTCCATTGTCTCACTGGTCAAGGTGGTTGGGAAATGAGAATGGACATCAAGTTAGCTAATGGTACAAACATCTTCCTCCAATATGAACAGTTTAAAGTTGCATCAGCTAAAGACAAGTACAAACTAACTGTTGGAGGATTCCAGGGAGTCATTAAAGATCCAATGGCATATCACAATGGAATGTATTTTACAACTAAAGATAAAGATAATGATCAATGGCATAAAAATTGTGCGATACATAATGATCCATTTGGTGGAGGATGGTGGTATAAAAGTTGTTGGTACATACGAGCTAATGTTATCTACAATCATAAATATGGAATTTATATCAATGGCAAGATTACTCCTCTCCCTTTCATAGAGATAAAGATTAGGCCACACAATTGTAACATTTAACACACAAAACTCACACAATGTAGCTATAGCTATTAGCTAGTTAGTTATACACCAGTACACTGGAGTAGCTATGTAGTGTGAATCTTTAGTAGCTAACACTAACATGTACTATACTTGCACTATATTGTGTGTCATTTCCTTTATCAGTTATTACTTGATCATTTCGTAAAATTATTGTAACTAGCACAGTATTGCAATGGGAGCCTAGTGCAAAGCTTAAGTGTATTACAATTGTGTAGTGACACTGTGCAGTAAATTAAGGCATTGTAGCGCATGCACCTGTACATAAATACATTACAGTTAGCTAACAATCAATATTGTAGTGAGTCACTTGAAAGACATCACTACAAATTTGTCCATAAAAGGAGTAGCTACCATATCATGTTAGAAATTAGAAAAACACATCATGGCAAACAACGTAGCTATGCATGGAGCAAGAAAGCTGGACTACTTATATACTCCATACAGCAGTCTAAACTAGCTACTACACAAATTAGCTACCATAATTAGCTATAGCTAGTCTACAATCTTTTTAACTGACATTGACTGGCTTCTCCCAGCATAGTAGCTAACTATACTGCATGTGGTGCATTCACTGACACTTCATAATTATACACATGCATGCATTGCCTAATAGCTGCAATGGAGTATCAGCTACCTAGCTAACTATCATAAATTAGGAAGATATGAGCTTTATCAGATGTTGCAAGCCATAGCTAGCTAGCTAGCTACTTGATGGGGGTGTTCACCTATTCCACCAAAGAACATGCAGTGATGATATATTGGAGCTCTCCATTGGAACAGCCTAAAGAAGGCTTTGCATGCTTACTAGATATGCTGGTGACATCCATGATTACATCAAAGCTTACCAGTTATTTTGACAGTCATCAAGGTGACTCTACCGGTAACAGCTTTCAGTTCTTATCCAAGCACTCTACTGTGTATGCAGCTGGTAATAACAAGAGTTTACAGCTGCATGGCATTGGGCTCAGTAGAGAAGGTGGAGCACATGGCTGATGCACAATACATATATATATAGAAGCAAGTCTCTATACTGTAAACTGACTGTACACGCTGACGGCTCAGTGCAAGGTTGTGGTAAAGGTAGACTGCGGCTTGGCAAATTAAAATGTCTCTTATTATAAATGAACAACAGCCAAACTTAGTTTATACTTACTAAGGCCATACCCATCAGGCAATAATTGATATACAGTACAGTAAGGTGTGGAGCCCAGTGGTAGATTTAAGGGGCTAAGGAGACTGTAACCCCCACTGTGTCAACTCAGGAAATACACATGCAGGGATGGATATGTTGTTACTTGTTAGCTATATATACAAATACACTAAAACATAGCTATAGCTATTAGCTAATTTCTCAGTGTGCATAACCAACTTTACAAAATATAACACTCTATAGGGCTGCATCCTTGCTATACACTATACTGTGCTTAGCTCCCTCTCAGGAAGTCCTCTGAAGCCACCACCTTTAATCACTATAACCACTCTTCTCTCAGTCTCTCAGGCTAGCTCTCCTATTACTTTGTTGGTACTGATGCTATTACAATTTTCTGCAACTCTCATCCTTTTATACTGTTCTTGTCACCCTTGCAGAGTTTCCTCACCTTCTTCACATTTGTTTGATTCCTGAACTCATGAAACCATTTTCCAACCAAGAGTCACCTGCCAGTATGATTGTTATCTGTTTGCTTGATTATGTAACCATTGTCCAACAAACAATAAGGGGTTGGTATGTGTTATCATTCCTGTTCATTGTTTGTTCGATCATGAACCATGAAGCCATTGTATAGCTAGTTGCTCATAATAGCAGGTGTTACGTGCAATGGTCATTATTTCTGCTTCTGCTCATTTTTGTTTCACACATGACCATTATGCAGAATCATCTCATCACCAAAATCATATGATAGGGCTGGCTCAAGCTTGTCCCCAAATATCAAACTATATTAATTTTAAGCTATATACTGAGCTAAGTGGCAGTTACCACGGCAGTCATATAAGATATCTTTGTTGTTACACTTATGATCCTCATGTTCAGCTTCACCTCAGACTTGTGTATACTAATACAGAAAGTCCTACGAGAATATGAGTGTGATAGCTTTATAGCTATACACTCACATAAATTGCACCAAGAACCAATTACATATATTTATTAATTATTGATGAAAGGATTATATACTAAGTTTACGTAAATCTCAGGAGACTGAAGGATCAAGGACCTTCTGTTAGGGTTATAGTCATTCCAAAGGATGAAAGTGTCAAGAGAAGGTGGCAAAGGTGACTGAATTGTTGTGTGACAGTGATGGGGTGGCAAGGGCTACACTTGTTAGTGTTTCTAATGGAAATGGACCACCCAAGGTGTTGAAACGAAGTATTAGACATTTGATTCCAGTCAAAGTTAATGATGGGGATGGCAGAGATAAGGAGTCTACAAATAATAATGATACCACTGCTACCGCGTGATGATTGTTCTAGAGCATCATTACTTGAAGATGCTGATGATACGATCATTCTATCCGACCTCGGCTTGACAGCAGGCTGTAGTATTAGGAGAGGATGCTAGAACGAGCTTGACTGGACAATGATTTTTGTGTTTGCTCCCTCTGTGACCAAACGGGGGAGTGCATGTATTGCATAAAATTATCATGTAGGTTTAGTTTAATTAGCTCAAAAGTATTGTCTTGTAGTCACGTGATTGTAATAGGTATACCTTATATCTGATGTTATAGCCCTGTAGCTAATAGAAATATATTTCGAAACCATGTCAAAGTGAACAGTATAATTTATTAGCCATTTTACTTAGTATAGTATATCTCTCAAAATTGAGAACAACATGCTACATGTCTTCGGTCTATATGTGAGATACATGTAACTATAGATAGCTAGCTACTTTAAACTTGGATGCTGAACACTATCAAGGAATATATTATCTTAATTCATGCATATGGTATAATTATATGACCTGGTCACCATGTATGTTACATATTTTCAAACACAGTAGCTTACTCCAGTAGAAGCCATAGGCATCACACTATAGCCATATATGGTATGTACCACTAAAATGTGTATCTAACAAGAACTGACACTTGTACAATCCATTAACACAAGGTTACTTGTCTAGCTTATTCATAGCTACACTAAACTGGTATCCATATAAGGCAATACTCCTAAAGAATCAATACACTAAATGCACAGTATAAAAGGGATCACATTCTGAGGTGGTCACTAGTTGATCAGTGTTGGTGACTATTACTACACTAATACTACTACTGGCTACAGGGATACTAACAGTCACTCTGGTTCATGGACAACTGAGATCAGCACAAACTTATCGTCTCATTAACAACTGCTGTAAACTAGGGTATGGTCGTTTCACCTTCTCCAGGAAGACTAAACCATTGGGACTTTATGTTATTCCCAATTATTGTAAGAATGATCATTTGGAGGCTGAGGCTTATTGTGACACTAGCAATGGAGGAGGAGGATGGTTAGTGGTCCAAAGGAGACAAGATGGATCTGTTGACTTTAACAAAACCTGGCTGGAGTATGAAGATGGATTTGGAAAGTTGACTGGTATGGGCCGAGGGACCTCCATTGTCTCACTGGTCAAGCCGTCAAGGTGGTTGGGAAATGAGAATGGACATAAAGTTAACTAATGGTACAAACATCTTCCTCCAATATGAACAGTTTAAAGTTGCATCAGCTAAAGACAAGTACAAACTAACTGTTGGAGGATTCCAGGGAACCACTACTGATCCAATGGCATATCACAATGGAATTAACTTTACAACTAAAGACAGTGATAATGATAGATGGGACAGGAATTGTGCAATAAATAATTGGAGTCATACAACAACTGGAGGATGGTGGTACAAAGCCTGTGCAACTGTACAAACCAATACATTTTACAATCATTCATCTGCCATCTACCTCAACTATCAGTGGCACCTTCTTCCTTTCATAGAGATGAAGATTAGACCACACAATTGTAACATTTAATGTACTATTAGTTTAATTGTTATACACCAGTAGCTACACTGAAGTATGCAATGTGGATATATCATCATTGTACATTTTCTACCAAACACTAACATGTATTCACAGTATATTGTAGCTAGCTAGTTATGTCTGTCATTTCCTTTATTGTTCATGTTGTGTCATTATCATAACTAGGTGAATGCGCGGCATTGCGGCAAAACGAGCCTATAGTGTCATGATAGCTAAATGTTTGGATATACGTATGATAACTGTATGTGCATGTTGGAAAACCTACCATCTACACACAAGTGAAATAATTAACTCTGCAGCCCTATAACTCTAACCCACAAGCCTACCTGCAATTATTCTGATAATTAAATGTATTCCTAACAGATGTAGCTAGCTATATATAGGCAAACATATATTTCAAGGTAGGCAAATCACTAGAATTATTTTGTGTCTCTTGTGTGTAGCTAGATGGTAGGTTTTCCAAAATCGGGTCACATACGTATGTAGTGGCTGTGCAGCTCCATAGTAAGTATGTAGCTACTATGATGCATTCACTGACACTTCATACACACATGTATTGCCTAATAGCTGCAATGGAGTATCAGCTACCTAGCTAGCTAGCTATATAGGGTGAATACTTAATATTAGGACTTTTATCTAATGTTGCAAGCCAGGGTATTCACCTATTCTACCAAAGAACAGTGATATATTGAAGCTCTCAGCCTAAAGAAGGTTTGCATGCTTACTGTATGTGCTGGTTGACTTGCATAAGAAATTGTCCATTATTCTATTTTGACTTTCAACAAGGTGACTCTATACCGGTAACATTTTTTATAAGCACTCTACTGCATGTGTATCCTACAGCTGGCATTGGGCTCGGTAGTGAAGGTAGCTACATGTGCCCAGAGTGATGGAGCACGTCATGGCAGCTGCACAATACAGCTACATAGATGTAGGTCTCCATGCATGCAATATCACAACCAAAAACTACTCTGGCATAGCCAACCCTTTCGAGCAAATTTTCTGAGTGTAGAACAAAAGAGACCACAAATGATTTACCTTAAGAATTCACTTTAAGTTTATGGAAATTCACACACATTAAAACTAAAGTGTAGCTATAGCTATAGCTACTGGGTAACTGTATATCATTACAAATTCATGCACTATTTACTACTGCATGCGTAGACATTACATTAATATACAAAAATGCTAACATCATCTGGCAACCAAATCTTAAAAATCAGTCCCAGATATTAGCTAGCTAGCTACCATTCAAAGGCATATAAACACTAATATATATAACTAATAGAATAACATGATGGTCAAGCTAGCTACCATGTGGTAGTTATATTTACTAACCACTTAATGTTGTTCGCTCACCTTATAATTGGTGCTCCCACTGGATCTGCTGGTTTTACAGAGGCTGTAGCTACCACCCAATCAGTTGATTGTGGTGGGGTTTGGTAAGTGCACAGGGATCCAGCTGCTTGGGTTCTCTAAAAGCAATTCTTTTCATTATTTAAAGGAGGCATTATACCCTACGACAAATTTAACAATCTTTCGCTTAAGGAAGGACCTTCTCAAACCTTAAGGGTGAAAGGGCATAAAGATTACAATGCATAACTTCATTTTTTGTATATAAAAGTAATGGGATAAATATAGCTATGATTAAAGGCAGCTACCTATGGACTCCTGTGCCTTCACACTCCCAACTTTTAGGAATGGAGAATTAGCTAAGCACTTGCTTGATGACAGAACAGCTAGCTAGCGCTTATAGTAATAGCTACTGCATGGGATAATCAGTTGCTAATGACCTAGAGGAAGCAATTACTGAGGCCACAACATATGTAGCTATAACTATACCTAAAATTGGTCATGTAGCTAGCTACCTGAAACATTATAGCTATATATAGCTACATTATAACAAATTAACGGTAACTAGCTAATTGTATTTTGTAAAATAACCACAGTGGTCAGTAAGCTAATAACTGACCATATATGGTATTTTCAAACAAAGTAGATGGTGAATATCATATACCCCAGTAGAAGCCATAGGCATGATTACAATATAACCATATATGGTATGTACCACTAAGCTATAGTGTTTATCTAACAAGCTATCATCAACATGCAAGAATTGTTGCATGTCCATGAAGGTGACTTGCCTATCATAGCTACACTAAATTGATATCCATATAAGGCAATACTCCTAAAGAATCAATACAGTATAAAAGAGATCACATTGTGAGGTGGTCACTAGTTGATCAGTGTTGGTAACTCTACAATGACTATTACTACACTAATACTACTACTGGCTACAGGGATACTAGCAGTCACTCTGGTTCATGGACAACAAACACAAAATGATCGTCTCATCAACAACTGCTGTAAACTAGGGTATGGTCGTTTCACCTTCTCCAGGAAAACTAAACCATCAGGACTTTATATTATTCCCAATTATTGTAAGGATGATCATTTAGAGGCTGAAGCTTATTGTGACACTAGCAATGGAGGAGGAGGATGGTTAGTGGTCCAAAGGAGACAAGATGGATCTGTTGACTTTAACAGAACCTGGCTGGAGTATGAAAATGGATTTGGAAAGTTGACTGGTGAGTTTTGGTATGGGCTGAGGGCCCTCCATTGTCTCACTGGTCAAGGTGGTTGGGAAATGAGAATGGACATCAAGTTAGCTAATGGTACAAACATCTTCCTACAATATGAACAGTTTAAAGTTGCATCAGCTAAAGACAAGTACAAACTAACTGTAGGAGGATTCCAGGGGACCACTACTGATCCAATGGCATATCACAATGGAATGTATTTTACAACTAAAGATAGTGATAATGATAAATGGAATAGAAATTGTGCAATAGATAATTATGGTCATAATATTCCAACTGGAGGATTGTGGTATAATATTTGCCACCGTATCCAAGCTAATACTCTTTATAATCATAATCGGGCAATCCCCCTCAACAATCAGTACCACCCTCTCCCCTTCATAGAGATGAAGATTAGACCACACAATTGTAACATTTAACACACAACACTCACACAATGTACCATTAGCTAATTATACACTAGTACATAGCTAGCTATATGGCTACTGGAGTATATACACTGTAGCTAGTGTGGATCAATTAGTCAGTTATAATATTTATATACTATCATCATTGTACATTTTCTACCACTTTATTGCATTGTAGCTATGTGTGTTATTTGCTTTAATATCTTTATTCTTGCCAAAAAGCATGGGTAAGTAGCTATATAGTAGCTATAGCTAATGGATTTTTGCTCTGCTGTTTCTACAATCTGACATAGCTATGTAGCTCTAAACTCACTGTTCATGCTACACTACACTAAAGTAAGTAATACCCACTGAGGTGTGCAGTCACATGCACAGGCCACCAGTAAATCATAACAGTACACATATACACGATACAACAAAATTAAACCATTAACTACTAGAATACAACTACATGAACCTAAGTAGGGTGGGGGCTGGCACAGTGCAATTAATTTAGCACCCAGTGTCCCCAACTGGGGCAGGGGGAAAACCTAACAGACCTTTACGTTATGTTCTTTTTTAATTTTGATCTGTTAGGAAAAGACCCAGTGCACAAACACCCTACTACAATATGCATGAAAATTGTATGCTGGCCAGTCCAAAAGCTTGATCACGGTGGTTCATCTACACTCGGTTAAGGATGTCACCTTACACATATGGGTGGGAGGGGAGGATGGTGGCCTCCATGTGAGTAAGTGCCGCCTAGAATGGACATATGTGCATACAACACATTATAATATACAACAACTGATCACGTGCGATACATGATCCTTCCCATTCACTGTTCCATTGGGAGTTTATTTTATGATTAATTCACTATGTTCAACCGGCAGAAAATACATTAAACGTAAGTTTTAACATTATCTCATCATGTAATTATTTAGTAAGTTATTTGGTTATAGCTATAGGTATTAGCTAACCTCAAGAAATGTTATTCACAGCCCCAGGCTGTTAGCTAATTGCTCTGTATAATGTACCAGCGCATAGCTATAGTCCATTCAACATGTGCAGAAATAGAACAAACAAGTTTGATGGAAGATATGAGCTGCACTGACGGACAAAATTACTCAGTATCATTATACATTACATCATAATTGACCACCTCTCATGATTGATACCTCTTCACTGCTACCAACTGACCAGTAGTCAAGACAGACCTACAGTATTCGAGTAACTATAAGTTGATTTTTGCATTAGTTTTGCAAAAGCTGTTAAATGCATTAGATTCAAAGTGGCTAGCAATGTGTTAAAAACAGAGCATGGATTTCTGAATATATCACACATTAAAATTTTTGTCCTGCATTGTATTTCAATACTAATTTACTTAATTACTTAACCTTTTAATCAAGAAGTTGCTAAATTCACCAATTCACAAAATTTTCACCCTTGAAAATTTTTACCCCTGAAAAATATAGGCATTAATCATGCTAAGTTAGCTACTCTCATTATCTGTTATAGCCAGTACTCTTGGTGCTATAGAGCTAGTTAACAATATCACATGATCATGTAACACAAAGGCTCAGAAATACAAAATCATATATAGCTAGCTAGCCACATATTAATTGATTTTTCAATTCACAAGTAACAGTGTGGGAATTATGTAGCCATGTCCAGAAGTATGCATTATGCTTGAGTTAACTGTGTAGTGAAACCAAGCACACACAGTAATATAGTTCACCTTTTGAAAATGAACAGGAGACAGATTGATAAAATATTCTAATAAAGCAGTCAGGTGTTTAGATATAGCTGCTATAGCTATAAAATACGGTGAAATTTAGGACAGTCAGATCTTCCAAACTGCCATTGTAGGTGAGTTTTCATGCTTGAATAGAGACATCCTCTAGGACTCTAGGTAGCTATAATGTCATTTGTCTGTAGCTATAGCTAGCTCATGCAGTAGCTACTCAATAAAAGGAAAAATTAATTTCATCATTTTCCAATGCACACCCTGTATGGTTTATTGAAATCCCTAACATGCTCAATATAGATACTATATTATAGAACTGCAAAAACCCTCCAATTTTACACAAAAACCGAAATCCACAAGATTATAGCTACTTTCATTCATTAGGGTGCCCAAATATTTGGATACTAAAATTGTATTCGTTGCATTCCTTATATTCATTATCATAATAAGCTGCATGTTCAAATTCATATATAAGTTTACCCTAGGTCTTGGAGCAATCACAAGCCATATTTCTACAGCATTTATAGGCAATCGGTGCTCCCACTGGATCTGCTAGCTGGTTTTACAGAGGCTGTAGCTACCACCCAATCAGTTGATCGTGGTGGGGTTTGGTAAGTGCACAGGGATTCAGCTGCTTGGGTTCTCTAAAAGCAATTCTTTTCATTATTTAAAGGGGGCATTATACCCTATGACAAATATAACAATCTTTCACTTAAGGAAGGACCTTCTCAAACCTTAAGGGTGAAAGAGCATAAAGATTACAATGCATAACTTCCTTTTTTGTATATAAAAGTAATGGGATAAATATAGCTATGATTAAATGCAGCTTCTTATGGATTCCTGTGCTTTCACATTCCCAACTATTAGGAATGGAGAATTAGCTAAGCACTTGACTGATGACAGGACAGCTAGTGGTTATAGTAATAGCTACTGTATGGGATAATCAGTTACTAATGACCTAGAGGAAGCAATTACTGAGACCACAACATATGTAGCTATATAGCTATACCTAAAATTGGTCATGTAGCTAGCTACCTGAAACACTATATACCGGTAGCTACGTATATATTACATTATAACAAATTAACGGTAACTAGCTAATTGTATATTGTAAAACAGAGAAATAACCACAGTGGTCAGTAAGCTAACAATTGACCATATATGGTATTTTCAAACAAAGTAGCTGGTGAATATCATATACCCCAGTAGAAGCCATAGGCATGATTACAATATAGCCATATATGGTATGTACCACTAAGCTATAGTGTTTATCTAACAAGCCACCATCAACATGCAAGAATTGTTGCATAGTCTATGAAGGTGACTTGCCTAGCTTATATTCATAGCTACACTAAATTGATATCCATATAAGGCAATACTCCTAAAGAATCAATATGGTATAAAAGAGATCACATTGTGAGGTTGTTGCTAGTTGATCAGTGTTGGTAACTCTACAATGACTATTACTACACTAATACTACTACTGGCTACAGGGATACTAGCAGTCACTCTGGTTCATGGACAACAAACACAAAATGATCGTCTCATTAACAACTGCTGTAAACTAGGGTATGGTCGTTTCACCTTCTCCAGGAAGACTAAACCATCAGGACTTTATATTATTCCCAATTATTGTAAGGATGATCATTTAGAGGCTGAGGCTTATTGTGACACTAGCAATGGAGGAGGAGGATGGTTAGTGGTACAAAGGAGACAAGATGGATCTGTTGACTTTAACAAAACCTGGCTGGAATATGAAGATGGATTTGGAAAGTTGACTGGTGAGTTTTGGTATGGGCTGAGGGCCCTCCATTGTCTCACTGGTCAAGGTGGTTGGGAAATGAGAATGGACATCAAGTTAGTTGATGGTACAAACATCTTCCTCCAATATGAACAGTTTAAAGTTGCATCAGCTAAAGACAAGTACAAATTAACTGTTGGAGGATTCCAGGGGACCACTACTGATCCAATGGCATATCACAATGGAATGTATTTTACTACTAAAGATAGTGATAATGATAAATGGAGTCTTAATTGTGCAATAGATAATTATGGTCGTAATACTCCTGCTGGAGGATGGTGGTATAAGTATTGCCAACATATCCAAGCTAATACTCTTTATAATCATAAAGAAGCAATCCTCCTCAACAATCAGTACCACCCTCTCCCCTTCATAGAGATGAAGATTAGACCACACAATTGTAACATTTAACACACAACACTCACACAATGTACCATTAGCTAATTATACACTAGTACATAGCTAGCTATATAGCTACTGGAGTATATACACTGTAGCTAGTGTGGATCAATTAGTCAGTTATATTATTTATATACTATCATCATTGTACATTTTCTACCACTTTATTGCATTGTAGCTATGTGTGTGTCATTTGCTTTATTATACAATATCTTTATTCTTGCCAAAAAGCATGGGTAAGTAGCTATATAGTAACTATAGCTAATGGATTTTTGCTCTACTGTTTCTACAATCTGACATAGCTAGCTCCCAACTCACTGTATGTTCATGCTACACTACACTAAAGTAAGTAATACCCACTGAGGTGTGCAGCCACATGCACAGGCCACCAGTAAATCATAACAGTACACATGCACGATACAACAAAATCAAACCATTAACTACTAGAATACAACTACATGAACCTAAGTAGGGTGGGAGCTGGCACAGTGCAATTAATTTAGCACCCAGTGTCCCCAACTGGGGCAGGGGGAAAACCTAACAGACCTTTACGTTATGTTCTTTTTTATTTTTTGATCTGTTAGGAAAAAACCCGGTGCACAAACACCCTACTAAAATATGCGTGAAAAATTGTGTGCTGCATAGCCAGTCCCACGGTGGCTCATCTACACTCCGTTAAGGATGTCACCTTACACATATGGGTGGGAGGGGGGATGGTGGCCTCCATGTGCATTGAGATTTCATACTTGAGTAGAGACATTCTCTAGGACTCTAGGTAGCTATATTGTCATTTGTTTAGTCAGCCAAATTCTCTGTAGCTAAAAAACCCCGAAATCTACAAGATTATAACTACATTCATTCGGCACCCAAATATTTGGATACTAAAATTGGTATTCGTTACATTTGTAGTCATTATCACAATAACATAACTTGCTGCATGTTCAAGTTCATACATAAATTTACAACAGGTTTTGGAGCAGTCACTGTGACAAGCGTTTTGCCAAATTTCATACCACCAAAGTTTTTTACTATACAAAATGTATTTGTACACAGCCAAATTTCTCCGCATAGCAAAGGACATAGGAATGGTACAGTAGCATATGATAGTTGACTACCTGCTATGGTGTACTTAGCTAATAACCACATGTCTGTCAATCATCACCAACACTCTTGTACTATATCTCTCCATGTTTCCTACAGTAACATCATCATCATATACCGGTATGCTGTAGGATAAAGGTCACCTAATTTTAATACAAGATGTGGAGAAGTGTACAATCCAACACAATATTAATTCTGACTACTGATTGGGATTACATACATATCCATGTAACTGGGAAATGTGACATACATACCGTGGTATTTTTTGAGGTACTTAAATTCCACGAATTTCGTGGATATTGGTAGATTCATGAAATTAAAGTACTCAAAAAATAAGCAAAAATGAAAAATAGGACCAAATATAGTTATACCATTCGGGAGGCCATTCGTGAAAATAAAATCACAAAAAGCTGAAGATCAGGCATTTGCGGAATATAAGTACCTCAAAAAAACCAACTATACGGTACCTGCAATATGAAATGATCAACAGGCATCACAGATACACACAATATACAAATGGATTATTGAGACAGTAGCTATATAGCTAGTGCACTTACAATGTGCTTCACTATACTCTCTTGCTTGCTTGAGACAGCACATTTCAAACAGGTGCTCACAGGGATACTTATACAGCTATATCACTGATAGGGTACAAGTAAAAATTGTCAAATTTGGTAAATAGCTTTGTAGCTAGAACTTTAAAAATTTTCAAAGAAGCTTTTGAATTACAGCCCTTATAGAAGTCAACAAGTTAACAGTCATCAATTAAAACATGATTATCCATATTAACCATAACTAAAGAGAAGTAGTCACAATAATTACATAATAATGACTACATATGGTATTGGCAAACACATGCAGGAGCTGGTGAATATCATACGCTTATTCATAGCTAGCTACACTAAACTGATATCCATATACGTATAAGGCAATACTCTTAGAACAATACAGTGTAAGAAGATAACAGAGATCACATACTAGTAACTATATCATCATTGTACATTTTCTACCAAACACTAACATGTACTAACTCTATATTGTAGCTAGCTAGTTATGTGTGTCATTTCCTTTATTGTATAATATCAGTTGTCACTATTTGATCATTGTGTCATTATCATAACTAGGTGAATGCGCGGTATTGCAAAACGAGCCTATAGTGCCATGATAGCTAAATGTTTGGATATACGTATGATAACTGTATGTGCATGTTGGAAAACCAACCATCTACACACAAGTGAAATAATTAACTCTGCAGCCATATAACTCTAACCCACAAGCCTACCTGTAATTATTCTGATAACTAATATATTCCTAGCTATAGCTATAGCCAAACATATAATTATTTCAAGGTAGGCAAATTACTAGAATTATTTTGTGTCTCTTGTGTGTAGCTAGATAGTAGGTTTTCTAAAATCGGGTCACATATATATGTAGTGGCTGTGCAGCTCCATAGTAAGTATGTAGCTACTATGATGCATTCACTGACACTTCATATACACATGTATTGCCTAATAGCTGCAATGAAGTATCAGCTACCTAGCTAGCTAGCTATATAGGGTGAATACTTAACATTAGGACTTTTATCTGATGTTGCAAGCCAGGGTATTCACCTATTCTACCAAAGAACAGTGATATATTGGAGCTCTCAGCCTAAAGAAGGCTTGCATGCTTACTATGTGCTGGTTGACTTGCATAAGAGATTGTCCATTATTCTATTTTGACTGTCAACAAGGTGACTCTATACCGGTAATATTTTTTATAGAAAAGACACTCAGCAAGAAGACTCATCTCCTCCTCGATCAGATCCACAAGCTGTGCCCTGTGTCTATCATCTCCCACTGCCCGACCCTTGTGTAGTTTCTCTAGTTCTCCTTCAACACTCAGGCCATCCAAAAGCTTCAAGATCTTTTCCACTACACCATTTTCAAATAATCCATTTGTGAAATTCATGATAAGTGTTAAAATATTTCCATCCAGTTTGTAACTCCATGCATGAAACACCTTCTCTTGCTTGTACCAGTATCTTAAGAGCACAGAGAAGACATTGTCAACCATCATGGTATAACAAAACACTCACTAAACCATGAGGTATAACCATGGAAACCTTGGCTGTTGTTGCTCGGCTGTTAACAACAGTTCCACTGATGAGAATTCGTTCAGATCAAGAGTGTCACTGAGGATCAAAGCTTCATCAATAAACATTTGAGGAAAGGTTTGACGTGTCTTGTAACCTGGCAGCTTAATGGGTGTTGATGCTGATGAACGTACTTCACTACAATGAGCTGAATTCTTTGGTCAATCATACATACCATGATTTAAACACACAAGTGAAATTGTACTACTTATCTATATGTAGAGAATGTTGCTACAATTATATTGCGAGTGATAACAGGTACATAACTACTGAGATACTCTTACCTGACATTATGTACTCTTGGTGATAAGCATTGACTAGGAATAGGTCACAATATTTACCACCTATGTACTTTTTAATATACCAAAGAAACAAAATGGTTTGGCAATAAGCGAGACTAGTTACTACCCATAGTCACATACATAGTTTTTGTTCCAAATAAGCATTTACTCATGAAATGAAAACTGGAGGGACTACAGTTAACATGGCTAGCTAGTAGCAAGAGTTCATAATAAAAGTACGGAGCCCAGTCGATTCCACATTGCGTATTGCCTAATCTGCTGCGTAATCCAATCCTACAGACACGCTGCCTTTCTGCCAGGCTCACAAGGTAGATACACAACTACTACGAAATACACTATGTTCAAACGCACGTGCAATCTACTGTACACGAACAGTTTAACTTTTGAATTGCTCACTGCATGCTGTAATAGTGATATCAAATTTGGCTTGTTTTTGGTTAATTGCGCATCAAGCTCGTAGTAGGCCGCTGGTTAACGTTGGCGTTCCATCACTGCTGAGCTGACCACGTGCAACAATTCCTTGAAAGGTGTCCACTTTCCTACAAAGTAGACAAATAAATAACGCGTTCAACAAATCAATAATAATACCTCCACTAAGATGTGCCATGTTGAAATTCACAGTAACTCCAATTAATGAGCACGCTATAAGTATTAGAAGATCAGCCAAATCGCCGCTTTATCCATAATGACAAAACTCAACTTTGATGATACTTAATATCCGCGGTCGAGGTGTATGTCTTATTAGAGTATATTAGATATCATAGTTAATTGGTAGTAGTGTAGCATTATGATAGATCATACAGCATCCATAATGCTTGACTACCGTATGCTCCAAGAGCCATGATCCAGAAAAATAAAAGCTTCAAATGATAACACTGAGGTCTGTTACCTTCCAGCACTGACTCTGAGTTGCATGCTGGGCTATAGACAGCCGGCTAGTGCCACTATAGCTAGCCATAACTATCAAACTCCATCATCGATCCATTATGATGTTTTAATAATATAGGTAGCTAGCTACTTTAGAAATACAAGTATGAACAAGTAAAGTCTGGACGGTTGTGACACCTATATGGCATCACCTATAGCTAGTTCCTGTAGCCTACCTGTGCTAGTAGCTCAGTATGCCAACTTGATTGAGTGGTATGTCAGTAGCTACTGGTCAATATTCCATGCCATTGCATAGAATTGCCATACTTGACTAAAAGTGTCAATTACTGTAGCTAAATAGCTATTTAAAATGTATAGCCAGCTATAGCCACAAATTACGCTATGTCAAGTCACTGAGGAACTCTGTAAAGGACTATATACCCTAATGGAACATGCATGTGTTTTACAATAACCTTTTACTAACACTGACTCTAATAATGCAATCAATCTATAATTAAATTCCTATAGATTCTCAGTGGTGTGCATGCATGCATGGAGCTAAATTGATTAGCACAATGTAGCTAAATGCTATAATATGGTTGATGCATCATGATGCAATGAGTGCATGTATTGTCAGTTTTACTACTATATATACACATGAGTGCATGTTATGAGCTAGCTAGCTTTATAATGTGTCAATGTGTATACATGTAGTGACTGATGCATGTATGCTGGCATATAGCCACATTGTAGCTATAGCAATAGCTATACGTGTAGCTACATGTTTTCATATTTTTGTGCAAGTTGCAGACTATTTCTATTTAGTAATAGCTATATCACATTCATCTTACTGACCACCCCTAAAGTTGATTTAATCATCTACCTATTATGATTGTGTATAGCTACACAGCTTCAAGTCAAATGTAGCTATACTGCGACCTGTAATGACACTCAGAGTTTTAGGTCAAGCAAAAATATCCATCTAGTCAAGTCCAAGGATAGCTAAGTTGTGTTGATAAAAGGTCCAGTTAGTCAAGAGCCGGTAAACTTGTTGAATTATATATAGCTACTACAATCGATACTAACAAGACTATATGCACATAATAAAAAATTAAAAGTATTTTTATTATGTATGTACATTATCATATGATACTAATGAAGTAGCTATACAAAGTTTTACTACTGATGTAGTATAAGGATAAGCCGGCAATCACATTTGTTACATTGCTTGTGAGGACAGAGTGAAAAAGTGTTGGAGTCAAAAGTAAAATATCAACTTCGATGACGGTCAAGAATTAAGAGCTGTTTTTACTTTGACTGTGGTCACAGATCACAGTAGTGCAGTTAGTAATGGCCTTGGTCCATGCATGTGTGTGTGTGTGTGTGTGTGTGTGTGTGTGTGTGTGTGTGTGTGTGTGTGTGTGTGTGTGTGTGTGTGTGTGTGTGTGTGTGTGTGTGTGTGTGTGTGTGTGTGTGTGTGTGTGTGTGTGTGTGCATGCACATTATTATGTGATCATGTGTACACATGCTTGTATGCAGCTATACATAGCTACACGTGTGGTATAAGATCATACTCACTGACCATGGGATATAAATTAATAGCATAATATAGCTATACAAATAACATCACGCATAAATTGAACAATCAATTATGGTTTTACTACTTTAAATGTGAGCTATAGGGAGGGAGGTTTATTGTCTTTATAGATAATGACAATGATCATTCAATGCATGATGTAGGTGGAGGACTGGAAGTTACACGTTAGTTTGGAGTATGTAGCTATTAATATGTAGCTATACATTATAGCTAACAACTATAAATACTATGCACACATGCATGTACAATTATGACCATATAAGGTATTTTCAAACGTAGTAACTCAACTGGCTGGTGATCATGAATATCATATACCTACCCCAGTAAAAGCCATTCATATATAGGCAAGACTACACAATAGCCATATATGGTAACGGTCAGTTCAGCTCTATATAAAGTTTATTCATAGCTACACTAAACTGATATCCATATATGGTAATTCGCCTAAAGAATCAATACACTATAAAAGAGATCACATTGTGAGGTGGTTACTAGTTGATCAGTGTTGGTAACTCTACAATGACTATTACTACACTAATACTACTACTGGCTACAGGGATACTAGTGGTCACTGCAGTGGATAATCAAATTAATGGGAACAAACTGATTACAAATTGTTGCAAATTGTCAGGCTTAATTAAATTTTACTTTTGCTAGAGGCACAGACACACCGGGTGTGTATCTGTTGAATAATTTCTGTGGATATGATCGTATAAAAGCTGTTGCTTATTGTGATACCAGCAATAGAGGAGAAGGAGGATGGTTAGTGGTCCAAAGGAGACAAGATGGATCTGTTGACTTTAATAGAATATGGCTGGAGTATGAAGATGGATTTGGAAAGTTGACTGGTGAGTTTTGGTATGGGCTGAGGGCCCTCCATTGTCTCACTGGTCAAGGTGGTTGGGAAATGAGAATGGACATCAGGTTAGCTAATGGTACAAACATCTTCCTCCAATATGAACAGTTTAAAGTTGCATCAGCTAAAGACAAGTACAAACTAACTGTTGGAGGATTTCAGGGGACCACTACTGATCCAATGGCATATCACAATGGAATGTATTTTACAACTAAAGATAGTGATAATGATAAATGGCAGAGGAATTGTGCAGTAGATGATGGGGGTCCACCAGCAGGAGGATGGTGGTATAAGTATTGCCAGCACATACGACCTAACATTGCTGATAATCATTCATATACAACCTACCTCAACCATCAGTGGCTCACTCTCTCCTTCATAGAGATGAAGATTAGACCACACAATTGTAACATTTAACACACAACACTCACACAATGTACCATTAGCTAATTATACACTAGTACATAGCTAGCTATATAGCTACTGGAGTATATACACTGTAGCTAGTGTGGATCAATTAGTCAGTTATATTATTTATATACTATCATCATTGTACATTATCTACCACTTTATTGCATTGTAGCTATGTGTGTCATTTGCTTTATTATACAATATCTTTATTCTTGCCAAAAAGCATGGGTAAGTAGCTATGTAGCTATAGTTAATGGATTTTTGCTCTACTGTTTCTACAATCTGACATAGCTAGCTCCCAACTCACTGTTCATGCTACACTACACTAAAGTAAGTAATACCCACTGAGGTGTGCAGCCACATGCACAGGCCACCAGTAAATCATAACAGTACACATACACGATACAACAAAATTAAACCATTAACTACTAGAATACAACTACATGAACCTAAGTAGGGTGGGGGCTGGCACAGTGCAATTAATTTAGCACCCAGTGTCCCCAACTGGGGCAGGAGGAAAACCTAACAGACCTTTACGTTATGTTCTTTTTTTAATTTTTGATCTGTTAGGAAAAAACCCGGTGCACAAACACCCTACTAAAATATGCGTGAAAATTGTGTGCTGGCCAGTCCCACGGTGGCTCATCTACACTTGGGTAAGGATGTCACCTTACACATATGGGTGGGAGGGGGGATGGTGGCCTCCATGTGCATTGAGATTTCATGCTTGAGTAGAGACATTCTCTAGGACTCTAGGTAGCTATATTGTCATTTGTTTAGTCAGCCAAACTCTCTGTAGCTAAAAAAACCCCGAAATCCACAAGATTATAGCTACATTCATTCGGCACCCAAATATTTGGATACTAAAATTGGTATTCGTTGCATATGTAGTCATTATCACAATAACATAACTTGCTGCATGTTCAAATTCATATATAAATTTGCAATAGGTTTTGGAGCAGTCACTGTGACAAGCGTTTTGCCAAACTTTCATACCACCAAAGTTTTTTACTATACAAAATGTATTTGTACACAGCCAAATTTCTCCGCATAGCAAAGGACATAGGAATGGTACAGTAGCATATGATAGTTGACTACCTGCTATGGTGTACTTAGCTATTAACCACATGTCTGTCAATCATCACCAACACTCCTGTACTATATCTCTCCATGTTTCCTACAGTAACATCATCATCATAATTTATACCGGTATGCTGTAGGATAAAGGTCACCTAATTTTAATACAAGATGTGGAGAAGTGTACAATCCAACACAATATTAATTCTGACTACTGATTGGGATTACATACATATCCATGTAACTGGGAAATGTGACATACATACCGTGGTATTTTTTGAGGTACTTAAATTCCACGAATTTCGCGGATATTGGTAGATTCGTGAAATTAAAATGCTCAAAAAAATAAGCAAAAATGAAAAATAGGACCAAACATAGTTATACTATTTGGGAGGCCATTCATGAAAATAAAATCACAAAATAGCTGAAAATTGGGCATTTGCGGAATATAAGTACCTCGAAAAACCAACTATACGGTACCTGCAATATGAAATGATCAACAGGCATCACAGATACACATAATATACAAATGGATTATTGAGACAGTAGCTATATAGCTAGTGCACTTACAATGTGCTTCACTATACTCTCTTGCTTGCTTGAGACAGCACATTTCAAACAGGTGCTCACAGGGATACTGTGTTGTTCTAAGAGTGCCTTATACATATATGGATATCAGTTTAGTGTAGCTAGCTATGAATAAGTGTATGATATTCACCAGCTCCTGCATGTGTTTGACAATACCATATGTAGTCATTATTATGTTATTATTACTGACTATTGTGGCTAGCAGCTCCTGCATGTGTTTGACAATACCAAATGTAGTCATTATTATGTTATTATTACTGACTATTGTGTCTAGCCACAATAGTCAGTAATAATGACTACATTTGGTATTGTCAAACACATGTAGGAGCTGATGAATATCATACACTTATTCATAGCTAGCTACACTAAACTGATATCCGTATAAGGCAATACTCTTAGAACAACACATGCAGCATAAAAAGATAACAGTGATCATGCACATACTATAGTTGATCAGTGTTAACGTTGATAACGTACTCTATACAATGACCATTACTTCACTAATACTACTACTGGCTACAGGGATACTAGCAGTCACTGCAGTCGATAATCAAATTAATGAGAAAAAACTGATTACAAATTGTTGCAGATTATCCAACTTTTCTTTTACTTTTGGTAGAGGTGGTGATGAAACACCTGGTGTTTATATGTTGAATGATTTTTGTGGATATGAACATATGAAAGCTGTTGCTTATTGTGATACTAGCAATGGAGGAGGAGGATGGTTAGTGGTCCAAAGGAGACAAGATGGATCTGTTGACTTTAACAGAACCTGGCTGGAGTATGAAGATGGATTTGGAAAGTTGACAGGTGAGTTTTGGTATGGGCTGAGGGCCCTCCATTGTCTCACTGGTCAAGGTGGTTGGGAAATGAGAATGGACATCAAGTTAGCTAATGGTACAAACATCTTCCTCCAATATGAACAGTTTAAAGTTGCATCAGCTAAAGACAAGTACAAACTAACTGTTGGAGGATTCCAGGGGACCGCTATTGATCCAGTGATGAATCACAATGGAATGTATTTTACAACTATAGACAATGACAATGATCAATGGCATTTGGGTAATTGTGCAGTAAATAATTGGAGTCATACAACAACTGGAGGATGGTGGTACAAAGCCTGTGCAAGTGTACAAATTAATACATTTTACAATCATTCATCTGCAATCTACCTCAACTATCAGTGGCACCCTCTTCCCTTCATAGAGATGAAGATTAGACCACACAATTGTAACATTTAATGTACTATTAGTTCGTTATACACCATGCAGTAGCTACACTGGAGTATGCAGTGTGGATATATCATCATTGTACATTTTCTACCAAACACTAACATGTACTAACTCTATATTGTAGCTAGCTAGTTATGTGTGTCATTTCCTTTATTGTACATTTTGTGTCCTTATCATAACTAGGTGAATGTGCGGTATTGCAAAACAAGCCTATAGTGTCATGATAGCTAAATGTTTGGATATACGTATGATAACTGTATGTGCATGTTGGAAAACCTACCATCTACACACAAGTGAAATAATTAACTATGCAGCCCTATATAACTCTAACCCACAAGCCTACCTGTAATTATTAAATGTATTCTTAACAGATGTAGCTATCAAGGTAGGCAAATTACTAGAATTATTTTGTGTCTCTTGTGTGTAGCTAGATAGTAGGTTTTCTAAAATCGGGTCACATACGTATGTAGTGGCTGTGCAGCTCCATAGTAAGTATGTAGCTACTATGATGCATTCACTGACACTTCATATACACATGTATTGCCTAATAGCTGCAATGGAGTATCAGCTACCTAGCTAGCTATATAGGGTGAATACATAATATTAGGACTTTTATCTGATGTTGCAAGCCAGGGTATTCACCTATTCTACCAAAGAACAGTGATATATTGGAGCTCTCAGCCTAAAGAAGGCTTGCATGCTTATTATGTGCTGGTTGACTTGCATAAGAAATTGTCCATTATTCTATTTTGACTTTCAACAAGGTGATTCTATACCGGTAACATTTTTTATAAGCACTCTACTGCATGTGTATCCTACAGCTGGCATTGGGCTCGGTAGAGAAGGTACATGTGCCCAGAGTGATGGAGCACATCAGTGGCAGCTGCACAATTGTTTGCTCACTGGGGAAAGGGTTCTGACAGGCCCAATAGAAAAGACACTCAGCAAGAAGGCTCCTCTCCTCCTCTCCACAGGTTGTGCCCCGTGTCTATCATCTCCCACTGCCCGACCCTTGTGTAGTTTCTCTAGTTCTCCTTCAACACTCAGGCCATCCAAAAGCTTCAAGATCTTTTCCACTAAACCATTTTCAAATAATTCGTTTGTGAAATTCATGATAAGTGTTGAAATATTTCCATCCAGTTTGTAACTCCATGCATGAAACACCTTCTCTTGCTTGTACCAGTATCTTAAGAGCACAGAGAAGACATTGTCAACCATCATGGTATAACAAAACACTCACTAAACCATGAGGTATAACCATGGAAACCTTGGCTGTTGTTGCTCGGCTGTTAACAACAGTTCCACTGATGAGAATTCGTTCAGATCAAGAGTGTCACTGAGGATCAAAGCTTCATCAATAAACATTTGAGGAAAGGTTTGACGTGTCTTGTAGCCCGGCAGCTTAATGGGTGTTGATACTGATGAACGTACTTCACTACGATGAGCTGAATTCTTTGGCTAATCATACATACCATGATTTAAACACACAAGTGAAATTGTACTACTTATCTGTATGTAGTGAATGTTGCTACAATTATATTGCGAGTGATAACAGGTACATAACTACTGAGATACTCTTACCTGACATTATGTACTCTTGGTGATAAGCATTGACTAGGAACAGGTCACAATATTTACCACCTATGTACTTTTTAATATACCAAAGAAACAAAATGGTTTGGCAATAAGCGAGACTAGTTACTACCCATAGTCACATACGTAGTTTTTATTCCAAATAAGCATTTACGTACTCATGAAATGAAAACTGGAGAGACTACAGTTAACATGGCTAGCTAGTAGCAAGAGTTCATAATAAAAGTACGGAGCCCAGTCGATTCCACATTGCGTATTGCCTGATCTGCTGCGTAATCCAATCCTACAGACACGCTGCCTTTCTGCCAGGCTCACAAGGTAGATACACAACTACTACGAAATACACTATGTTCAAACGCACGTGCAATCGACTGTACACGAACAGTTTAACTTTTGAATTGCTCACCGCATGCTGTAATAGTGATATCAAATTTGGCTTGTTTTTGGTTAATTGCGTGTCAAGCTCGTAGTAGGCCACTGATTGGCGTTCCATCACTGCTGAGCTGACCACATGCAACAATTCCTTGAAAGGTATCCACTTTCCTACAAAGTAGACAAATAAATAACGCGTTCAACAAATCAATAATAATGCCTCCACTAAGATGTGCCATGTTGAAATTCACAGTAACTCCAATTAATGAGCACGCTATAAGTATTAAAAGATCAGCCAAATCGCTGCTTTATCCATAATGACAAAACTCAACTTTGATGATACTTAATATCCGCGGTCGAGGTGTATGTCTTATTAGAGTATATTAGATATCATAGTTAATTGGTAGTAGTGTAGCATTATGATAGATCATGCAGCATCCATAATGCTTGACTACTGTATGCTCCAAGAGCCATGATCCAGAAAAATAAAAGCTTCAAATGATAACACTGAGGTCTGTTACCTTCCAGCACTGACTCTGAGTTGCATGCCGGGCTATAGACAGCCGGCTAGTGCCACTATAGCTAGCCATGACTATCAAACTCCATCCTGATCGATCCATTATGATGTTTTAATAGTATAGGTAGCTAGCTACTTTAGAAATACAAGTATGAACAAATAAAGTCTGGACGGTTGTGACACCTATATGGCATCACCTATAGCTAGTTCCTGTAGCCTACCTGTGCTAGTAGCTAGTCAGAATGCCAACTTGATTGAATGGTAGGTTAGTAGCTACTGGTCAATATTCCATGCCATTGCATAGAATTGCCATACTTGACTAAAAGTGTCAATTACTGTAGCTAAATAGCTATTTAAAATGCATAGCCGGCTATAGCCACAAATTACACTATGTCAAGTCACTGAGGAACTCTATAAAGGACTATATACCCTAACGGAACATGCATGTGTTTTACAATAACCTTTTACTAACACTGACTCTAATAATGCAATCAATCTATAATTAAATTCCTATAGATTCTCAGTGGTGTGCATGCATGCATGGAGCTAAATTGATTAGCACAATGTAGCTAAATCCTATAATATGGTTGATGCATCATGATGCAATGAGTGCATGTATTGTCAGTTTTACTACTATATATACACATGAGTGCATGTTATGAGCTAGCTAGCTTTATAATGTGTCAATGTGTATACATGCATGTAGTGACTGATGCATGTATGCTGGCATATAGCCACACTGTAGCTATAGCAATAGCTATACGTGTAGCTACATGTATTCATATTTTTGTGCAAGTTGCAGACTATTTCTATTTAGTAATATATCACATTCATATTACTGACCACCCCTAAAGTTGATTTAATCATCTACCTATTATGATTGTGTATAGCTACACAGCTTCAAGTCAAATGTAGCTATACTGCAACCTGTAATGACACTTAGAGTTTTAGGTCAAGCAAAAATGCATGTAGTCAAGTCCAAGGATAGCTAAGTTGTGTTGATAAAGGTCCAGTTAGTCAAGAGCCGGTAAACTTGTTGAATTATATATAGCTACTACAATCGATACTAACAAGACTATATGCACATAATAAAAAATTAAAAGTATTTTTATTATGTATGTACATTATCATATGATACTAATGAAGTAGCTATACAAAGTTTTACTACTGATGTAGTATAAAGATAAGCCGGCAATCACATTTGTTACATTGCTTGTGAGGACAGAGTGAAAAAGTGTTGGAGTCAAAAGTAAAATATCAACTTCGATGACGGTCAAGAATTAAGAGCTGTTTTTACTTTGACTGTGGTCACAGATCACAGTAGTGCAGTTAGTAATGGCCTTGGTCCATGCATGTGTGTGTGTGTGTGTGTGCATGCACATATGTGATCATGTGTACACATGCTTGTATGCAGCTACATAGCTATATACATGCGTGGTATAAAATCATACCCACTGACCATGGGATATAAATGAATAGCATAATATAGCTATACAAATAACATCACGCATAAATTAAACAATCAATTATGGTTTTACTACTTTAAATGTGAGCTATAGGGAGGGAGGTTTATTGTCTTTATAGATAATGACAATGATCATTCAATGCATGATGTAGGTGGAGGACTGGAAGTTACACGTTAGTTTGGAGTATGTATAGCTATTAATATGTAGCTATACATTATAGCTAACAACTATAAATACCATGCACACATGCATGTACAATTATGACCATATAAGGTATTTTCAAACATAGTAACCCAACTGGCTGGTGATCATGAATATCATATACCTACCCCAGTAAAAGCCATTCATATATAGGCAAGACTATACAATAGCCGTATATGGTAAAGGTCAGTTTAGCTTTATATAAAGCTTATTCATAGCTACACTAAACTGATATCCATATATGGTAATTTGCCTAAAGAATCAATACACTATAAAAGAGATCACATTGTGAGGTGGTCACTAGTTGATCAGTACAGTGTTGGTAACTCTACAATGACTATTACTACACTAATACTACTACTGGCTACAGGGATACTAGCAGTCACTGCAGTGGACATTTGTCCCAACAAGAACATATCAATCACAAATTGTTGTGACTTAAAGAGCTTCTTTACTTTTACTAAGAATGTAGCATCTGGAGTATATGCATTGAAAAGTTTCTGTGGCAATGATTGCATAACAGCTGATGCTTATGCTTATTGTGACACTATTAATGGAGGGGGATGGTTAGTGGTCCAAAGGAGACAAGATGGATCTGTTGACTTCAACAGAACTTGGCTGGAGTATGAAGATGGATTTGGAAAGTTGACTGGTGAGTTTTGGTATGGGCTGAGGGCCCTCCATTGTCTCACTGGTCAAGGTGGTTGGGAAATGAGAATGGACATCAAGTTAGCTAATGGTACAAACATCTTCCTCCAATATGAACAGTTTAAAGTTGCATCAGCTAAAGACAAGTACAAACTAACTGTTGGAGGATTCCAGGGGACTACTACTGATCCAATGGCATATCACAATGGAATGTATTTTACAACTAAAGATAAAGATAATGATCAATGGCATAGTAAAAATTGTGCAATACATAATGATCCATTTGGTGGAGGATGGTGGTATAAAAGTTGTTGGTACATACGAGCTAATGTTATCTACAATCATAAATATGGAATTTATATCAATGGCAAGATTACTCCTCTCCCTTTCATAGAGATAAAGATTAGGCCACACAATTGTAACATTTAACACACAAAACTCACACAATGTAGCTATAGCTATTAGCTAGTTAGTTATACACCAGTACACTGGAGTAGCTATGTAGTGTGAATCTTTAGTAGCTAACACTAACATGTACTATACTCACACTATATTGTGTGTCATTTCCTTTATCAGTTATTACTTGATCATTTCGTAAAATTATTGTAACTAGCACAGTATTGCAATGGGAGCCTAGTGCAAAGCTTAAGTGTATTACAATTGTGTAGTGACACTGTGCAGTAAATTAAGGCATTGTAGCGCATGCACCTGTACATAAATACATTACAGTTAGCTAACAATCAATATTGTAGTGAGTCACTCGAAAGACATCACTACAAATTTGTCCATAAAAGGAGTAACTACCATATTAGAAATTAGAAAAACACATCATGGCAAACAACGTAGCTATGCATGGAGCAAGAAAGCTGGACTACTTATATACTCCATACAGCAGTCTAAACTAGCTACTACACAAAAATTAGCTACCATAATTAGCTATAGTCTACAATCTTTTTAACTGACATTGACTGGCTTCTCCCAGCATAGTAGCTAACTATACTGCATGTGATGCATTCACTGACAATTCATAATTATACACATGCATGCATTGCCTAATAGCTGTAATGGAGTATCAGCTACCTAGCTAGCTATCATAAATTAGGAAGATATGAGCTTTATCAGATGTTGCAAGCCATAGCTAGCTAGCTAGCTACTTGATGGGGGTGTTCACCTATTCTACCAAAGAACATGCAGTGATGATATATTGGAGCTCTCCATTGGAACAGCCTAAAGAAGGCTTTGCATGCTTACTAGATATGCTGGTGACATCCACGATTACATCAAAGCTTACCAGTTATTTTGACAGTCATCAAGGTGACTCTACCGGTAACAACTTTCAGTTCTTATCCAAGCACTCTACTGTGTATGCAGCTGGTAATAACAAGAGTTTACAGCTGCATGGCATTGGGCTCAGTAGAGAAGGTGGAGCACATGGCTGATGCACAATACATATATATATATAGAAGCAAGTCTCTATACTGTACACTGACTGTACACGCTGACGGCTCAGTGCAAGGTTGTGGTAAAGGTAGACTGCGGCTTGGCAAATTAAAATGTCTCTTATTATAAATGAACAACAGCCAAACCTTAGTTTATACTTACAGGAGACTGAAGGATCAAGGACCTTCTGTTAGGGTTATAGTCATTCCAAAGGATGAAAGTGTCAAGAGAAGGTGGCAAAGGTGACTGAATTGTTGTGTGACAGTGATGGGGTGGCAAGGGCTACACTTGTTAGTGTTTCTAATGGAAATGGACCAACCAAGGTGTTGAAACGAAGTATTAGACATTTGATTCCAGTCAAAGTTAATGATGGGGATGGCAGAGATAAGGAGTCTACAAATAATAATGATACCACTGCTACCGATGATTGCTCTAGAGCATCATTACTTGAAGATGCTGATGATACGATCATTCTATCCGACCTCGGCTTGACAGCAGGCTGTAGTATTAGGAGAGGATGCTAGAACGAGCTTGACTGGACAATGATTTTTGTGTTTGCTCTCTCTGTGACCAAACGGGGGAGTGCATGTATTGCATAAAATTATCATGTATAGGTTTAGTTTAATTAGCTCAAAAGTATTGTCTTGTAGTCACGTGATTGTAATAGGTATACCTTATATCTGATGTTATAGCCCTGTAGCTAATAGAAATATATTTCGAAACTATGTCAAAGTGAACAGTATAATTTATTAGCCATTTTATTTAGTATAGTATATCTCTCAAAATCGAGAACAACATGCTACATGTCTTCGGTCTATATGTGAGATACATGGAACTATAGATAGCTAGCTACTTTAAACTTGGATGCTGAACACTATCAAGGAATATATTATCTTAATTCATGCATATGGTATAATTATATGACCTGGTCACCATGTATGTTACATATTTTCAAACACAGTAGCTTACTCCAGTAGAAGCCATAGGCATCACACTATAGCCATATATGGTATGTACCACTAAAATGTGTATCTAACAAGAACTGACACTTGTACAATCCATTAACACAAGGTTACTTGCTAGCTTATTCATAGCTACACTAAACTGATATCCATATAAGGCAATACTCCTAAAGAATCAATACACTAAAGGCACAGTATAAAAGGGATCACATTGTGAGGTGGTCACTAGTTGATCAGTGTTGGTAACTCTACAATGACTATTACTACACTAATACTATACTACTGGCTACAGGGATACTAACAGTCACTCTGGTTCGTGGACAACTGAGATCAGCACAAACTTATCGTCTCATTAACAACTGCTGTAAACTATGGTATGGTCGTTTCACCTTCTCCAGGAAGACTAAACCATTGGGACTTTATGTTATTCCCAATTATTGTAAGAATGATCATTTGGAGGCTGAGGCTTATTGTGACACTAGCAATGGAGGAGGAGGATGGTTAGTGGTCCAAAGGAGACAAGATGGATCTGTTGACTTTAACAAAACCTGGCTGGAGTATGAAGATGGATTTGGAAAGTTGACTGGTATGGGCCGAGGGACCTCCATTGTCTCACTGGTCAAGCCGTCAAGGTGGTTGGGAAATGAGAATGGACATAAAGTTAACTAATGGTACAAACATCTTCCTCCAATATGAACAGTTTAAAGTTGCATCAGCTAAAGACAAGTACAAACTAACTGTTGGAGGATTCCAGGGAACCACTACTAATCCAATGGCATATCACAATGGAATTAACTTTACAACTAAAGACAGTGATAATGATAGATGGGACAGGAATTGTGCAATAAATAATTGGAGTCATACAACAACTGGAGGATGGTGGTACAAAGCCTGTGCAACTGTACAAATCAATACATTTTACAATCATTCATCTGCCAACTACCTCAACTATCAGTGGCACCTTCTTCCTTTCATAGAGATGAAGATTAGACCACACAATTGTAACATTTAATGTACTATTAGTTTAATTGTTATACACCAGTAGCTACACTGAAGTATGCAATGTGGATATATCATCATTGTACATTTTCTACCAAACACTAACATGTATTCACAGTATATTGTAGCTAGCTAGTTATGTCTGTCATTTCCTTTATTGTTCATGTTGTGTCATTATCATAACTAGGTGAATGCGTGGCATTGCGGCAAAACGAGCCTATAGTGTCATGATAGCTAAATGTTTGGATATACGTATGATAACTGTATGTGCATGTTGGAAAACCTACCATCTACACACAAGTGAAATAATTAACTCTGCAGCCATATAACTCTAACCCACAAGCCTACCTGTAATTATTCTGATAACTAATATATTCCTAGCTATAGCTATAGCCAAACATATAATTATTTCAAGGTAGGCAAATTACTAGAATTATTTTGTGTCTCTTGTGTGTAGCTAGATAGTAGGTTTTCCAAAATCGGGTCACATACGTATGTAGTGGCTGTGCAGCTCCATAGTAAGTATGTAGCTACTATGATGCATTCACTGACACTTCATATACACATGTATTGCCTAATAGCTGCAATGGAGTATCAGCTACCTAGCTAGCTAGCTATATAGGGTGAATACTTAATATTAGGACTTTTATCTGATGTTGCAAGCCAGGGTATTCACCTATTCTACCAAAGAACAGTGATATATTGGAGCTCTCAGCCTAAAGAAAGCTTGCATGCTTACTATGTGCTGGTTGACTTGCATAAGAGATTGTCCATTATTCTATTTTGACTGTCAACAAGGTGACTCTATACCGGTAACATTTTTTATAGAAAAGACACTCAGCAAGAAGACTCCTCTCCTCCTCGATCAGATCCACAAGCTGTGCCCCGTGTCTATCATCTCCCACTGCCCGACCCTTGTGTAGTTTCTCTAGTTCTCCTTCAACACTCAGGCCATCCAAAAGCTTCAAGATCTTTTCCACTACACCATTTTCAAATAATCCATTTGTGAAATTCATGATAAGTGTTGAAATATTTCCATCCAGTTCGTAACTCCATGAAACACCTTCTCTTGCTTGTACCAGTATCTTAAGAGCACGGAGAAGACATTGTCGACCATCGTGGTATAACAAAACACTCACTAAACCATGAGGTAACCATGGAAACCTTGGCTGTTGTTGCTCGGCTGTTAACAACAGCTCCACTGACGAGAATTCGTTCAGATCAAGAGTGTCACTGAGGATCAAAGCTTCATCAATAAACATTTGAGGAAAGGTTTGACGTGTCTTGTAACCCGGCAGCTTAATGGGTGTTGATACTGATGAACGTACTTCACTACGATGAGCTGAATTCTTTGGTCAATCATACATACCATGATTTAAACACACAAGTGAAATTGTTCTACTTATCTGTATGTAGTGAATGTTGCTACAATTATATTGCGAGTGATAACAGGTACATAACTACTGAGATACTCTTACCTGACATTATGTACTCTTGGTGATAAGCATTGACTAGGAACAGGTCACAATATTTACCACCTATGTACTTTTTAATATACCAAAGAAACAAAATGGTTTGGCAATAAGTGAGACTAGTTACTGCCCATAGTCACATACGTAGTTTTTGTTCCAAATAAGCATTTACTCATGAAATGAAAACTGGAGGGACTACAGTTAACATGGCTAGCTAGTAGCAAGAGTTCATAATAAAAGTACGGAGCCCAGTCGATTCCACATTGCGTATTGCCTGATCTGCTGCGTAATCCAATCCTACGGACACGCTGCCTTTCTGCCAGGCTCACAAAGTAGATACACAACTACTACGAAATACACTATGTTCAAACGCACGTGCAATCGACTGTACACGAACAGTTTAACTTTTGAATTGCTCACCGCATGCTGTAATAGTGATATCAAATTTGGCTTGTTTTTGGTTAATTGCGTGTCAAGCTCGTAGTAGGCCGCTGGTTGGCATTCCATCACTGCTGAGCTGACCACGTGCAACAATTCCTTGAAAGGTGTCCACTTTCCTACAAAGTAGACAAATAAATAACGCGTTCAACAAATCAATAATAATACCTCCACTAAGATGTGCCATGTTGAAATTCACAGTAACCCCAATTAATGAGCACGCTATAAGTATTAAGAGATCAGCCAAATCGCCGCTTTATCCATAATGACAAAACTCAACTTTGATGATACTTAATATCCGCGGTCGAGGTGTATGTCTTATTAGAGTATATTAGATATCATAGTTAATTGGTAGTAGTGTAGCATTATGATAGATCATGCAGCATCCATAATGCTTGACTACTGTATGCTCCAAGAGCCATGATCCAGAAAAATAAAAGCTTCAAATGATAACACTGAGGTCTGTTACCTTCCAGCACTGACTCTGAGTTGCATGCCGGGCTATAGACAGCCGGCTAGTGCCACTATAGCTAGCCATGACTATCAAACTCCATCCTGATCGATCCATTATGATGTTTTAATAGTATAGGTAGCTAGCTACTTTAGAAATACAAGTATAAACAAGTAAAGTCTGGACAGTTGTGACACCTATATGGCATCACCTATAGCTAGTTCCTGTAGCCTACCTGTGCTAGTAGCTAGTCAGAATGCCAACTTGATTGAATGGTATGTCAGTAGCTACTGGTCAATATTCCATGCCATTGCATAGAATTGCCATACTTGACTAAAAGTGTCAATTACTGTAGCTAAATAGCTATTTAAAATGCATAGCCGGCTATAGCCACAAATTACGCTATGTCAAGTCACTGAGGAACTCTATAAAGGACTATATACCCTAATGGAACATGCATGTGTTTTACAATAAACTGTTACTAACACTGACTCTAATAATGCAATCAATCTATAATTAAATTCCTATAGATTCTCAGTGGTGTGCATGCATGCATGGAGCTAAATTGATTAGCAATGTATAATATGGTTGATGCATCATGATGCAATGAGTGCATGTATTGTCAGTTTTACTACTATACACATGAGTGCATGTTATGAGCTAGCTAGTTTTTATAATGTGTCAGTGTGTATACATGTAGTTACTGATGCATGTATGCTGGCATATAGCCACACTGTAGCTATAGCAATAGCTATATATACATGTAGCTAAACATATAGCTACATGTTTTCATATTTTTGTGCAAGTTGCAGACCGGACTATTTCTATTTAGTAATATATCATATTCAACTTACTGACCACCCCTAAGGTTGATTTAATCATCTACCTATTATGATTGTGTATAGCTACACAGCTTCAAGTCAAATGTAGCTATACTGCGACCTGTAATGACACTCAGAGTTTTAGGTCAAGCAAAAATGCATGCATGTAGTCAAGTCCAAGGATAGCTAAGTTGTGTTGATAAAGGTCCAGTTAGTCAAGAGCCGGTAAACTTGTTGAATTATATATACTACAATCGATACTAACAAGACTATATGCACATAATAAAAAATTAAAAGTATTTTTATTATGTATGTATGTATGATACTAATGAAGTAGCTATACAAAGTTTTACTATGTAGTATAAGGATAAGCCAGCAATCACGTTTGTTACATTGCTTGTGAGGACAGAGTGAAAAAGTGTTGGAGTCAAAAGTAAAATATCAACTTCGATGACGGTCAAGAATTAAGAGCTGTTTTTACTTTGACCTTGGTCACAGTCTGACTCACAGATCACAGTTGTGCAGTTAGTACTGGCCTTGGTCCATGCATGTGTGTGTGTGTGTGTGTGTGTGTGTGTGTGTGTGTGTGTGTGTGTGTGTGTGTATGTGTGTGTGTGTGTGTGTGTGCATGCACATATATATGTGATCATGTGTACACATGCTTGTATGCAGCTATACATAGCTACACGTGTGGTATAAGATCATACTCACTGATCATGACCATGGGATATAAATGAATAGTATAATATAGCTATACAAATAACATCACGCATAAATTGAACAATCAATTATGGTTTTACTACTTTAAATGTGAGCTATAGGGAGGGAGGTTTATTGTCTTTATATATAGATAATGGCAATGATCATTCAATGCATGATGTAGGTGGAGGATTGGAAATTACACGTTAGTTTGGAGTATGTAGCTATTAATATGTAGCTATACATTATAGCTAACAACTATAAATACTATGCACACATGCATGTACAATTATGACCATATAAGGTATTTTCAAACATAGTAACCCAACTGGCTGGTGATCATGAATATCATATACCTACCCCAGTAAAAGCCATTCATATATAGGCAAGACTACACAATAGCCATATATGGTAACAGTCAGTTTAGCTCTATATAAAGCTTATTCATAGCTACACTAAACTGATATCCATATATGGTAATTTGCCTAAAGAATCAATACACTATAAAAGAGATCACATTGTGAGGTGGTCACTAGTTGATCAGTGTCGGTAACTCTACAATGACTATTACTACACTAATATTACTACTGGCTACAGGGATACTAGCAGTCACTGCAGTGAATATTTGTCCCAACAAGAATATAACAATTAAAAGTTGTTGTGATACTTCAAAGAGCTTCTTTACTTTTAGTAGGAACGTAGCTACAAAATCATCTGGAGTATATGTATTGAAAAGTTTCTGTGGAGATGATTGCATAATAGCTGATGCTTATTGTGATACTAGCAATGGAGGAGGAGGATGGTTAGTGGTCCAAAGGAGACAAGATGGATCTGTTGACTTTAATAGAACCTGGCTGGAGTATGAAGATGGATTTGGAAAGTTGACTGGTGAGTTTTGGTATGGGCTGAGGGCCCTCCATTGTCTCACTGGTCAAGGTGGTTGGGAAATGAGAATGGACATCAAGTTAGCTAATGGTACAAACATCTTCCTCCAATATGAACAGTTTAAAGTTGCATCAGCTAAAGACAAGTACAAACTAACTGTTGGAGGATTCCAGGGGACCACTACTGATCCAATGGCATATCACAATGGAATGTACTTTACAACTAAAGATAAAGATAATGATCAATGGAATAAAAATTGTGCAATACATAATGATCCATTTGGTGGAGGATGGTGGTATAAAAGTTGTTGGTACATACGAGCTAATGTTATCTACAATCATAAATATGGAATTTATATCAATGGCAAGCTTAATCCTCTCCCCTTCATAGAGATGAAGATTAGACCACACAATTGTAACATTTAACACACAAAACTCACACAATGTAGCTATAGCTATTAGTTAGCTAGCTAGTTAGTTATACACCAGTACACTGGAGTAGCTATGTATAGTGCGGATCTTTAGTAGCTAACACTAACATGTACTATACTTGCACTATATTGTGTGTCATTTCCTTTATCAGTTATTACTTGATCATTTTGTAAAATTATTGTAACTAGCACAGTATTGCAATGGGAGCCTAGTGCAAAGCTTAAGTGTATTACAATTGTGTAGTGACACTGTGCAGTAAATTAAGGCATTGTAGCGCATGCATCTGTACATAAATACATTACAGTTAGCTAACAATCAATACTGTAGTGAGTCACTCGAAAGGCATCACTACAAATTTGTCCATAAAAGGAGTAGCTACCATATTAGAAATTAAAAAAACACATCATGGAAAACAATGTAGCTATATGCATGGAGCAAGAAAGCTGGACTACTTATATACTCCATACAGCAGTCTAAACTAGCTACTACACAAAAATTAGCTACCATAATTAGCTATAGTCTACAATCTTTTTAACTGACATTGACTGGCTTCTCCCAGCATAGTAGCTAACTATACTGCATGTGATGCATTCACTGACACTTCATAATTATACACATGCATGCATTGCCTAATAGCTGCAATGGAGTATCAGCTACCTAGCTAGCTATCATAAATTAGGAAGATATGAGCTTTATCAGATGTTGCAAGCCATAGCTAGCTAGCTAGCTACTTGATGGGGGTGTTCACCTATTCCACCAAAGAACATGCAGTGATGATATATTGGAGCTCTCCATTGGAACAGCCTAAAGAAGGCTTTGCATGCTTACTAGATATGCTGGTGACATCCACGATTACATCAAAGCTTACCAGTTATTTTGACAGTCATCAAGGTGACTCTACCGGTAACAACTTTCAGTTCTTATCCAAGCACTCTACTGTGTATGCAGCTGGTAATAACAAGAGTTTACAGCTGCATGGCATTGGGCTCAGTAGAGAAGGTGGAGCACATGGCTGATGCACAATACATATATATATATAGAAGCAAGTCTCTATACTGTACACTGACTGTACACGCTGACGGCTCAGTGCAAGGTTGTGGTAAAGGTAGACTGCGGCTTGGCAAATTAAAATGTCTCTTATTATAAATGAACAACAGCCAAACCTTATTTTATACTTACTAAGGCCATACCCATCAGGCAATAATTGATATACAGTACAGTAAGGTGTGGAGCCCAGTGGTAGATTTAAGGGGCTAAGGAGACTGTAACCCCCACTGTGTCAACTCAGGAAATACACATGCAGGGATGGATATGTTGTTACTTGTTAGCTATATATATAAATACACTAAAACATAGCTATAGCTATTAGCTAATTTCTCAGTGTGCATAACAAAACAGTGTGCATTAAATAAAACAGTGTGCATTAAATAAAACACTTCTAATTATTAAATAAAACTATTTATTAAATAAATAATTAAATATTAATTATTAAATAATTATTAAATATTACTTCTAATTATTAAATATTACTTCTTATTAAATAAAACTTTTCTCAGTGTGCATTAAATAAAACACTATAGGGCTGCATCCTTGCTATACACTATACTGTGCTTAGCTCCCTCTCAGGAAGTCCTCTGAAGCCACCACCTTTAATCACTATAACCACTCTTCTCTCAGTCTCTCAGGCTAGCTCTCCTATTACCTTGTTGGTACTGACGCTATTACAATTTTCTGCAGCTCTCGTCCTTTCATACTGTTCTTGTCACCCTTGCAGAGTTTCCTCACCTTTTTCACATTTGTTTGATTCCTGAACTCATGAAACATTTTCCAACCAAGGGCCACCTGCCAGTATGATTGTTATCTGTTTGCTTGATTATGTAACCATTGTCCAACAAACAATAAGGCAGGGCCGGCGGAACAGGTCAGGCAGACCAGGCAACTGCCGGATCAAAGTTACAGAAACCCACAACTCAAAACTTTTCACTGTTGTTTATATATACACTGATAGTTTTACTGTATATCAACAACAATACAACTTACTTTTTGTGTAAAACCATTGCTCTATTATAATAACAACACTATAAGCAACTACTGGCTAGTTTTAAAGTAACAATGCCTTCCCGAATTAAGCGCCTCTAAAATTAATTACCGAGGATGCTAAATGAACAAGTTATATACAAGTTCTGATGAAAGAATATTGCATATATATGTCTATTTAGTCTATTTATGAAGAGAAGAAGTCAAAATACCACCAGATTTAATCTGAGAGCTTCAGTTTTAATCTCATAGCATCAATTTTCCTTAGAGAATCACTGAATTTTCCTGGGAGGCATGCTCAAGAGCCACCTTAGCATTGAGATGCCTCACATGCTGCTTATATTTTGCCTGACCAATGTAAAATTGCTTCCTCCGGCCCTGTAAGGGGTTGGTATGTATTATCATTCCTGTTCATTGTTTGTTCGATCATGAACCACGAAGCCATTGTATAGCTGGTTACTCATAATAGCAGGTGTTACGTGCAATGGTCATTATTTCTGCTTCTGCTCATTTTGGTTTCACACATGACCATTATGCAGAATTATCTCATCACCAAAATCATATGATAGGGCTGGCTCAAGCAGACTGGCTTGCCCCCAAATATCAAACTATATTTAAGCTATATACTGAGCTAAGTGGCAGTTACCACGGCAGTCATATAAGATATCTTTGTTGTTACACTTATGATCCTCATGTTCAGCTTCACCTCAGACTTGTGTATACTAATACAGAAAGTCCTACGAGAATATGAGTGTGATAGCTTTATAGCTATACACTCACATAAATTGCACCAAGAACCAATTACATATATTTATTAATTATTGGTGAAAGGATTATATACTAAGTTTACGTAAATCTCAGGAGACTGAAGGATCAAGGACCTTCTGTTAGGGTTATAGTCATTCCAAAGGATGAAAGTGTCAAGAGAAGGTGACAAAGGTGACTGAATTGTTGTGTGACAGTGATAGGGTGGCAAGGGCTACACTTGTTAGTGTTTCTAATGGAAATGGACCACCCAAGGTGTTGAAACGAAGTATTAGACATTTGATTCCAGTCAAAGTTAATGATGGGGATGGCAGAGATAAGGAGTCTACAAATAATAATGATACCACTGCTACCGCGTGATGATTGTTCTAGAGCATCATTACTTGAAGATGCTGATGATACGATCATTCTATCCGACCTCGGCTTGACAGCAGGCTGTAGTATTAGGAGAGGATGCTAGAACGAGCTTGACTGGACAATGATTTTTGTGTTTGCTCCCTCTGTGACCAAACGGGGGAGTGCATGTATTGCATAAAATTATCATGTAGGTTTAGTTTAATTAGCTCAAAAGTATTGTCTTGTAGTCACGTGATTGTAATAGGTATACCTTATATCTGATGTTATAGCCCTGTAGCTAATAGAAATATATTTCGAAACCATGTCAAAGTGAACAGTATAATTTATTAGCCATTTTACTTAGTATAGTATATCTCTCAAAATCGAGAACAACATGCTACACGTCTTCAGTCTATATGTGAGATACATGTAACTATAGCTAGCTAGCTAGCTAGCTAGCTAGCTAGCTAGCTAGCTACTTTAAACTTGGATGCTGAACACTATCAAGGAATATATCATGCATATGGTATAATTATATGGCCTGGTCACCATGTATGTTACATATTTTCAAACACAGTAGCTTACTCTAGTAGAAACCATAGGCATCGCACTATAGCCATATATGGTATGTACCACTAAAATGTGTATCTAACAAGAACTGACACTTGTACAATCCATTAACACAAGGTTACTTGCTAGCTTATTCATAGCTACACTAAACTGATATCCATATAAGGCAATACTCCTAAAGAATCAATACACTAAAGGCACAGTATAAAAGGGATCACATTGTGAGGTGGTCACTAGTTGATCAGTGTTGGTAACTCTACAATGACTATTACTACACTAATACTATACTACTGGCTACAGGGATACTAACAGTCACTCTGGTTCGTGGACAACTGAGATCAGCACAAACTTATCGTCTCATTAACAACTGCTGTAAACTAGGGTATGGTCGTTTCACCTTCTCCAGGAAGACTAAACCATTGGGACTTTATGTTATTCCCAATTATTGTAAGAATGATCATTTGGAGGCTGAGGCTTATTGTGACACTAGCAATGGAGGAGGAGGATGGTTAGTGGTCCAAAGGAGACAAGATGGATCTGTTGACTTTAATAGAGCCTAGCTGGCTGGAGTATGAAGATGGATTTGGAAAGTTGACTGGTGAGTTTTGGTATGGGCTGAGGGCCCTCCATTGTCTCACTGGTCAAGCCGTCAAGGTGGTTGGGAAATGAGAATGGACATAAAGTTAACTAATGGTACAAACATCTTCCTCCAATATGAACAGTTTAAAGTTGCATCAGCTAAAGACAAGTACAAACTAACTGTTGGAGGATTCCAGGGAACCACTACTGATCCAATGGCATATCACAATGGAATGAACTTTACAACTAAAGACAGTGATAATGATAGATGGGACAGGAATTGTGCAATAAATAATTGGAGTCATACAACAACTGGAGGATGGTGGTACAAAGCCTGTGCAACTGTACAAATCAATACATTTTACAATCATTCATCTGCCATCTACCTCAACTATCAGTGGCACCCTCTTCCCTTCGTAGAGATGAAGATTAGACCACACAATTGTAACATTTAATGTACTATTAGTTCGTTATACACCATGCAGTAACTACACTGGAGTATGCGGTGTGGATATATCATCATTATACATTTACCACCTATGTACTAAAATTGGTATTCATTGCATTTGTAGTCATTATCACAATAACATAACTTGCTGCATGTTCAAATTCATATATAAATTTGCAATAGGTTTTGGAGCAGTCACTGTGACAAGCGTTTTGCCAAACTTTCATACCACCAAAGTTTTTTACTATACAAAATGTATTTGTACACAGCCAAATTTCTCCGCATAGCAAAGGACATAGGAATGGTACAGTAGCATATGATAGTTGACTACCTGCTATGGTGTACTTAGCTATTAACCACATGTCTGTCAATCATCATCAACACTCTCGTACTATATCTCTCCATGTTTCCTACAGTAACATCATCATCATATACCGGTATGCTGTAGGATAAAGGTCACCTAATTTTAATACAAGATGTGGAGAAGTGTACAATCCAACACAATATTAATTCTGACTACTGATTGGGATTACATACATATCCATGTAACTGGGAAATGTGACATACATACCGTGGTATTTTTTGAGGTACTTAAATTCCACGAATTTCGCGGATATTGGTAGATTCGTGAAATTAAAATGCTCAAAAAAATAAGCAAAAATGAAAAATAGGACCAAACATATAGTTATACCATTTGGGAGGCCATTCGTGAAAATAAAATTGCAAAAAAGCTGAAAATCGGGCATTTGCAGAATATAAGTACCTCAAAAAAACCAACTATATGGTACCTGCAATATGAAATGATCAACAGGCATCACAGATACACATAATATACAAATGGATTATTGAGACAGTAGCTATATAGCTAGTGCACTTACAATACGCTTCACTATACTCTCTTGCTTGCTTGAGACAGCACATTTCAAACAGGTGCTCACAGGGATACTGTGTTGTTCTAAGAGTATTGCCTTATACGTATATGGATATCAGTTTAGTGTAGCTATATAGCTATGAATAAGTGTATGATATTCACCAGCTCCTGCATGTGTTTGACAATACCATATGTAGTCATTATTATTTTATTATTACTGACTATTGTGGCTAGTCAGTAATAATAACATAATAATGACTACATATGGTATTGTCAAACACATGCAGGAGCTGGTGAATATCATACACTTATTCATAGCTATAGCTACACTAAACTGATATCCGTATAAGGCAATACTCTTAGAACAATACAGTATAAAAAGATAACAGTGATCATGTACATACTATAGTTGATCAGTGTTAATGTTGATAACGTACTCTATACAATGACCATTACTTCACTAATACTACTACTGGCTACAGGGATACTAGCAGTCACTGCAGTCGATAATCAAATTAATGAGAAAAAACTGATTACAAATTGTTGCAGATTATCCAACTTTTCTTTTACTTTTGGTAGAGGTGGTGATGAAACACCTGGCGTTTATCTGTTGAATGATTTTTGTGGATATGAACATATGAAAGCTGCATGTTGCTTATTGTGATACTAGCAATGGAGGAGGAGGATGGTTAGTGGTCCAAAGGAGACAAGATGGATCTGTTGACTTTAACAGAACCTGGCTGGAGTATGAAGATGGATTTGGAAAGTTGACTGGTGAGTTTTGGTATGGGCTGAGGGCCCTCCATTGTCTCACTGGTCAAGGTGGTTGGGAAATGAGAATGGACATCAAGTTAACTAATGGTACAAACATCTTCCTCCAATATGAACAGTTTAGAGTTGCATCAGCTAAAGACAAGTACAAACTAACTGTTGGAGGATTCCGGGGGACCGCTATTGATCCAGTGATGAATCACAATGGAATGCATTTTACAACTATAGACAATGACAATGATCAATGGCATTTGGGTAATTGTGCAGTAAATAATTGGAGTCATACAACAACTGGAGGATGGTGGTACAAAGCCTGTGCAAGAGTACAAATTAATACATTTTACAATCATTCATCTGCAATCTACCTCAACTATCAGTGGCACCCTCTTCCCTTTGTAGAGATGAAGATTAGACCACACAATTGTAACATTTAATGTACTAGCTATTAGTTCGTTATACACCATGCAGTAGCTACACTGAAGTATGCGGTGTGGATATATCATCATTGTACATTTTCTACCAAACACTAAAATGTATACTAACTCTATATTGTAGCTAGCTATAGTTATGTGTGTCATTTCCTTTATTGTACATTTTGTGTCATTATCATAACTATATATAGGTGAATGCGCAGTATTGCAAAACGAGCCTATAGTGTCATGATAGCTAAATGTTTGGATATACGTATGATAACTGTATGTGCATGTTGGAAAACCACACAAGTGAAATAATTAACTCTGCAGCCCTATAACTGTAACCCACAAGCCTACCTGCAATTACCCTGATAATTAAATGTATCGTATTCCTAACAGATGTAGCTATCAAGGTAGGCAAATTACTAGAATTATTTTGTGTCTCTTGTGTGTAGCTAGATGGTAGGTTTTCCAAAATCGGGTCACATACGTATGTAGTGACTGTGCAGCTCCATAGTAAGTATGTAGCTACTATGATGCATTCACTGACACTTCATATACACATGTATTGCCTAATAGCTGCAATGAAGTATCAGCTACCTAGCTAGCTAGCTATATAGGGTGAATACTTAATATTAGGACTTTTATCTGATGTTGCAAACCAGGGTATTCACCTATTCTACCAAAGAACAGTGATATATTGGAGCTCTCAGCCTAAAGAAGGCTTGCATGCTTACTATGTCAGTGCTGGTTGACTTGCATAAGAAATTGTCAATTATTCTATTTTGACTGTCAACAAGGTGACTCTTTACTGGTAACATTTTTTATAAGCACTCTACTGCATCACTCTGCATGTGTATCCTACAGCTGGCATTGGGCTCGGTAGAGAAGGTACATGTGCCCAGAGTGATGGAGCACATCAGTGGCAGCCACAATACAGCTTTATAGATGCAGGTCTCCATGCATGCAATATTACAACCAAAAACTACTCTGGCGTAGCCATGCAACCCTTTGAGCTATGCACCACCTGAAAATTTTTAGGAGGGCGCTGCATAAAGTAGTGTATTGACCTGATGCATGTAACAAAATAATTATTTAGAGGCACTTGATTGATTGTATGGCGCATTGACTATAACTGATGGGGCCCCAAAATGCATCTGATCATTGTAGCTACATCATAACAGTAATAATTAGCCGTCTTTGGCGGCTTATAAGCTCCTGATCAAATACATCATCATTATACAGTCAACACATCATAATAATAGATGAAATAAACAAGTCGATACATCAAACACATCAAGAAATAGCTGTAGTCAAGATTTCTGGGAGCCTGTACGAGACTGATTTCTACAGAGCTTCAGACTCCTTGTGAAATAGCTAGGTACTATGCATAAATCAGATAATCAGATTCAGTACATAAAATTTGTGGAAATAGCTACTTCAGCAAAAGGCATCTCTAGCTACACCAACTAAATTCTGGAATCATTCTCAATGCTGTACACCATGGGTGTGCACAATCAGAATTCTGTTTTGTACTCTATGTCAGCAGGCCATAAATGGCATAGATAGTAGAGAGCGTAACCTTCGGCGCTCTATACTATCTATGGTAAGACTGATTTTTTTTGGGCATGCTAATGTTTGCTGACTCGGACTCGACGAGAATAGCCACTGGTAGCCGGTGAGATCGTTAGCTGGTAGCATCCGTAAAGATTTATGGCCTGCTGACATAGAGTACAAAACAGAATTCTGATTGTGCACACCCATGGTGTACAGCATTGAGAATGATTCCAGAATTTAGTTGGTGTAGCTAGAGATGCCTTTTGCTGAAGTAGCTATTTCCACAAATTTTATGTACTGAATCTGATTATCTGATTTATGCATAGTACCTAGCTATTTCACAAGAAATCTGAAGCTCTGTATAGAAATCAGTCTCATACAGGCTCCCAGAAATCTTGACTACAGACTATGGTTTTACCATGTTTTTATTTGAACTGACCTTTTTATAAATTATACAGCATTTGGCTTCAGTTTATCATCATACCAACACAGTAGTACATCCCCTAGATTGGATGTATCCGTCAAATCAAGATTAAAAAGTGCTTTACTTTACGTAGCGTTTCAAAACTACTTCAACTGTTTCAACACACGGGGTTCGCATCCAAAAGCATCATAAATATGATGAGCTAGTGAGTAGTCTCGCCAGGGACCAGACCTATTTTTAGCGCAGGTCGTTTCGCTTTCAGCATGCTTTCAGTAGTCTATAAGCACCCGCGCCAAAAAGGCAAAAACGACCTGCGCCAAAAATAGGTATCGCCCGCGAGACTACTAGTTACAGTCCTATTACAGTTTGGCGTAGCCGACCAGATACGCCAGATTAGTTTATATAACAGTAGGGGACTCTGTAATATCTGTAACATCTCTAATTAATAGCCACCACGAGGGATTTGTCGCGTGATCCATACACGTTAGCAAGAAAGCTCTTCTTAACAATGGTGAGGTAATTTGCGTGTAAACTGTGTTTGCTATGTTGTTTCTTAGTTCCGAAATCAATATGACACGGATGTGACAGTGTGGAGCCCACAGGTGAGTGTGTTCTTGCTTTATTTCGTATAGTAGTTAATCCTATGATCATTGTGATTAAGTAAATGTGCAAACACAAGCAATTAGTCAATGTACTATAGTAGTTAATTGTTTTTGTTTTGTATGATGTATGTATTGTGTATCGTATTTATAGAGAAGCACCCTCGTGCAGGCTTGTCCTTTTGGTGCAACCCTTTCCTTGTGATAAATTAGATAATATAATATGGTAGAGATTAAAGGGGTAGTACGATGGTATTGCTTACAAACAGAAACCGTTCAAGTATTGTAAAGTTACGTAGTTTATTAACTACCATTCGGCGCACGTTAGAATACATCATTTCCGTTTTGTAATAAAATGGCGACCCATTCGGATAACCAGCTGCTGCAAGACAACGATAATAGCCAGCCTGTTGATATTTCTGAGGCCGTCCAACCTTACCACTGCGACTAGGGGCTGAAGCGAAGTCTGTATTGTTGTTACTTGTTAGCCATTTTTCACGCACACATTTGCATAAGTTACGTACGTATGCGTATTTCCGTTTACGTAATAAACTAGGCTAGTAAATTACGTAAAACATTGAAAGGCTTCATTTTTTCTGTATCGTCGTACTGCCCCTTAAGATGTCATAGTCGAAAAGTACAGCTACTAGGTTAATACATTCATAGATATCTGACCCCCGGGATCGGAAACACTGTTTATAACACGTTCGCTCCTCACCTACAGTCATTGGAATGGGTTCTATTCTGATGTAATCGAACACCATTAATACGAAATCAAAACGGCATTTCCTGAACCGGCTTCTGATACTACCAGTATTGAGGATAGTACGTGCAGAGGATCTTCCGAATCGAATCAACAGAATCTATAATACGTTTAATAGTATAATGACCGCATGTGACACTAAATTAAATTATAGATAATTAAATATTCAGCCCGGAATACATATTTGCATTGAAGCAGCTTGAGGTCTGGTTTCAAGGTTGGGTTCACCATCTAATGATGATATAGTGTTCTGTGGATGACTGATAACAGTGCTTGATGCAGGGCTTATGATAACAGCCAGTCATCAGACATTTTCCGACCAACTTTGACATTTGACCGATCAAACCAAATTTGACCAGACAAATTTACTATGCATTATCAATGGGGAAGTCAATAAATTTACAATAGGAAAGTAGATGTCCGGACAATTTTCAATCCTTATCATAAGCACTGTGATGAAACTATTAAAAGCTCAATATCTGAAGATGCAGTGGTAAACAGAGAGCATTTATGGACCAAGTTTTACCAACTGCAGTTGTCTGTAGAATTCGTGTAGAATTCGTGTAGAAATGGAAACTCTATCTAACGTCACTTTCTCTTCCCACACTGCCTGTGTTTTTTCAATTGTTGACTAGATTAATTTTTAGTGATCTTGTGGGAAAGCACATCAGCAATAATATTGTTGATACTTCTGTAGAAGTCGATGATTGTGCTTTGACTAAAGAGGAGAACGCTGTACGCTACGTTGGAGGATTGTCATGGGAGTTATAATGTTTACGTAGGGTAAGTTTCAAATAAATCGTTGCAACCATATGGGAATAAACGGTACAAAACAACCATCGATAAAGGTACAAGGAGCCATAATGCAGATATTCAACAGTAAAGCACACATTTAAATTGAGTATTCTTACCCTAGCTTACAAAAACGAAGAAATTTCGCTTTGCGCTGCTTCCAACAGCGGTACATCTTCACTTAATCCCCCTTAATTGCCATGTTACCTTGTTTATTCCCGTAAACTACTTCGCATACTTGCTATTAACACATTTGAAACGTGTCAAAAACTGTAGGTGCGGAGTGTCCTGAAGAACATTGTTTTTAAAAAGCAGCAAGAATTACCTCTAGGAAGTTAATGACAGGACTGAAGGCTTGATAAGTGATAACACAACGCTTAGTAAGCAAATTGTCCCGAAAGCCGTTTACTAATAGGAGCATGTCCGGTATTTATAAAAGATTGTGCAATCTGTTTCCAATCCCGGGGGTCGAATATCTATGATATATTTTACAACTTGTAGAGCCGGCCAGCATTCATTGTTTAGTACCAGTGAATAAATATTGTTTAATAATATATGCAGGGTCGTATCCATCAAATAGAGTATGCAATGGAAGCAGTTAAACAGGTATGGCTGTATTGTTGTCAGCTAATGAAGACCATGTATCCCTCAGGGCTCTGCCACTGTTGGTCTCAAGTCTAAAACACATGTTATTTTAGTAGCTCTCAAGGTGAGTGGTTGTCATGCAAATGAGTAACAACATTATGCAGTATGAGCATAAAATTCATGAATTTTTACATTGATTGCTAAAATTTTAACAAACAGCCTTTATTTTGGTGTGACAAATTTTCATGCAGTAACATCTAACCACCACTATAATTTATATTGCCGAAGAGTTGCCTTATTAAATTTTCTAGACATACAGCCCCATGTGTACAATGGTATCATGTCATATCCTTAGACGGTGACAGTGCGATTGCACCTTGTATGTAGTTTATTGGCCATGATGTGTTGAAGTTGGTTGTTATGTGCTGTTATAGCGATCGATGTCAGAATTGTCAGCATATCAGAAAAAGATATTTCCTATTGATGATCATGTTGGCTGCTCTATTGCCGGACTGACTTCTGATGGTAGATTACTAAGGTGGGCTTTATATAGAATACATACAAGTTTGATATATTGATGTTTTTAGTCGTTTCATGAGGACGGAGTGTTTGAACTCAAGATTTCTTCATGATACAGAAATGCCACTATCACGATTGGTTACTGCCATTGGCAACAGTATCCTCATGAAATATTAATAGTGCATTAATATTCTTTCACTGAGGTATTTAGAGATGCAATATTCAACTCAACACTATGGTCGTCGTCCTTATGGTGTAGGCATGCTGATAGCAGGATGTGACGTAAGTAACTTCATCCTAGAGACTATCTTCATGTTACCTTGCAGAGTCAAGGCACTCATCTCTATCAGACTTGTCCATCATCCAACTATTACGATTGTAAGGCAATGGCTATTGGGGCCAGATCACAGGTAAGGTCACATAATCTATGTTATTAATTTGTTAGTACAATAAGCTAATGTGTGAGGGGATATAACAGATCATTTAAAGTGAATGAAGTGATGTGTCTGGTAAACCAGCTTGTTCAACACTTTAGTTATGCATGGTACAATAAAGTTTGTGTACTCTTAAATGATTCAAAGTGAATTTTGCAAATCATGAAATACAAATAATGAATAATGTTGTAAGTGTGTGTGTGTGTGTGTGTGTGTGTGTGTGTGTGTGTGTGTGTGTGTGTGTGTGTGTGTGTGTGTGTGTGTGTGTGTGTGTGTGTGTGTGTGTGTGTGTGTGTGTGTGTGTGTGTGTGTGTGTGTGTGTGTGTGTGTGTGTGTGTGTGTGTGTGTGTGTGTGTGTGTGTGTGTGTGTGTGTGTGTGTGTGTGTGTGTGTGTGTGTGTGTGTGTGTGTGTGTGTGTGTGTGTGTGTGTGTGTGTGTGTGTGTGTGTGTGTGTGTGTGTGTGTGTGTGTGTGTGTGTGTGTGTGTGTGTGTGTGTGTGTGTGTGTGTGTGTGCCGACTATCCAAACTATAATTGAGGGGAAGAGTGTTCATATAACCAAATAGTACATAATATCAAACACCGTTAATTAAAACATCCACATGTACCTAGTTGTACAAGTTACAATTCAAAACACTCTAATAATACACACAGTTAACAATACTCTAATAGAACAATCACATAGCTGTGTCGGATAACTGATGCTTCAGTTAGATGCTCCACTGTACATCAGACAGTGAGCATCTAGCTTATGTGTTAATAAAAATCCTGTCTCTATATTAGTCAGCAAGAACCTACTTAGAGAAACATTTGGATGAGCTGACGATAGACTGTAAGTATTCATCATATAATGTAGATGCTTAACTCTGATACTAGGTGTGCACTGTGCACAAGTTATTGTGTGTACCTATGCATACCAATATGAGTGAGTATGACATTTGATACCATTCTAATAATGGCTCATTTAAAGGAAAAATGCATGTGTTTGGTACTACGTATATGAGACATACAAGAGTATAATTCAAAGTGCCTGCTCGACTTAGTTTTGCCTGTATTTCTGTAAACCATAGTGAAGTATAATTGGCTTCTGCTTCTGTAGTAATAGTTTGTATTGTATACAGTACTTTATTCAAGAATATGACACAAGTTTACACATGATATGCATAATTACATCACTAAGGTAGTGAGAGAATGGGTAATTCCTTCAGTGAATGCTCTATTAGAATCAGTATTGCTTGACTTACCAAATATCTCATTTTTAGAACCCAAATATTAAATAATTACTGTTGTGATTAATCAATAAATCTGCATAAACCACTTGAGTGGCATTCAAACTTTTCAAGTTACACACAATCTTTAAAAGTTTGAATGTGAGATTTTGTTTTGGTATCAATGAATAACATGATGGTCAGTAGGAAATTGTACACTTTGCTGCTGTAAACCATTTCATGTGCATTAGGTCCACTTGATGAATTGATTACTAAAGGATTAAACGCTTTAAGAGAATGTCTTCCTGGAGATGCTGAACTGACCAGTCAGGTAATGGCTGTATATTTATGTATTACTCTGTAGTGAAAGTTTAAAAAAATGTAGGCTCGGATTTTTCAAAATTAAGCTTTAAAGTTTAATTTACAATATTGTGTGCTAAGCAGATGCCCATGCAGTACTCAGTTCTCTGCTGCTTGCTAGTAATAATATATATTATATTATACTTCCAAAAAAGTATTGATATGCTAAATAAAAACACCTTGGGTGTAAAAAAAGTGCGAGGCCAATCAGAAGCAGCATTGCAAATAGGTATGTGCGACCAAAAACTTTGATATCAGTTGAGGCCAAGAAATTACTTATCAAAAATCTTTATAACTACTTGAATGACATACAATAGTTTATAGCATATTTTCACAACTATGATTGGCTTTGTCACTTGGCCATCTTTATAATAATGATAGTACCAAAAAGGTGGCCAAGTGATAAAGCCAAATATGCTATAAACTATTGTATGCCATTCAAGTAGTTTAAAAGATTTTTGATAAGTAACTTCTTGACCTCAACTGATATCAAAGTTTTTGGTCGCACATGCCTATTTGCAATGCTGCTTCTGATTGACTTCGCACTTTTTTTTATACCCAGGATGTTTTGTTTAGCATAGATAGCTACCAGTTGGGCTCTAGATGTGTTTGATACCTGACAAATGGCCATTTCATGTGATGAGCATTAATTAGAGGATATAGCTTGAAATGTAGCTACGTGTAGAAAGCTTTTAACTGTTGGTAGAAAGATAGTCAAATATTTTAGCTTATCTTAGCTAGCTAGCTAGCTAGGTGGTATTTATGCTTCTAATGTGTCACCCTCTTGTGCTTCATTACAGAATGTGTCACTAGCAGTGGTCGGTATGGGTGAAAAGTTACTAATCATTGATGATGAAAAAGTACAACCATATGTATCCTCCTCATCTATTGGTTGATATATGCATATTACCGTATAGCTACATAACTCACAACTGCACTGGTGTTTGTAGCTGTGGAAATGTTCACATGTGATATAATGACTGCTACTATCAGTTCCTTAGCTATTTGTCAGTTGGATAAACTAGAGACCACCATGGGAGGCAGAAAAGTGCCTAAAGATGCTGCTGAGGTCAGTGAATAACACTATAACTAGCTACATTATGATTACTAGACACTATAACTACACTATAATTATAAAACTATTAGCAGCTAAGTAGCCATACACCATTTGCTATTACACAAGCCATTAGCTAACTACAGAAGATTAGCATAATGTTCTCTTCACGTTCTTATGTATGCGTGTGTCGTAATGGCCCTCATGATGTGTCATGTGGCTCTCATAATGTATCTTTGAGCATTAAACAGACAATAACACATGAGCAATGTTTTTGGTGCCCGAATGTGGTTGTTAGGGTCTTAGGGAGTATAAAATAGGTAGGTTGTACATGCAGCTTAATAGCTGAGGTTGGTGCCCAGGTCAGTTTAGCAGCCAGGGTTGGTAAGTTAGATCATAGGCTAGGGTTACTGAATTGTTACAAGGTGGGTCCATATAGCTATTACGCTTGTTCCTTCTGTTCAGGTTTATAACATCAATTGCTCACAGATACTTAAGAATGTGAAAAGAAATGGTGTAGCTACTGCTATTCTGTATGTCTGCATGCTTAGTTGCTTAGCTATATAGCTAGCTACTCCTTTACTATTAAGCTTTATGCATTTTCTGTTTTAGTGTATAGCTATAGCTATATATAGTTATAGAACATATTTAGCTACATATCTATTTTTTGTACAGGACACTCCAATGGATCAACAGGTATTGTGACAGTTGCAGTGTATATACCTATTGTTTCATGTTTATATGCAGCAAGCTGATGAAACACCAGCAGTATAGCAACTGACGTACTTAATCGTATAGCTATACCATTGTGATAGAATACTATAGCTATAGAGAATAAATTTAAAAGAATACTAACTATATAGCTAGCTAGCAGCTTGACTATAATGTATATAGCTATATCAAGACTCATGATAGTGAGTCACGAGGCCAAGAAGAAGCGCAGCAACGCGACCACTGAGTGAGTTATTTACATGTAGCACTGCCCTCAAATTCATAAACGCTCTAGCTAAGCCGCCATGAAAGCTATCGCTTAGTTATTACCGACCCACAACGTTCTTATACTAGCTATATATAGAATCAACAAACTGAGAATAGAGGAAATCGGTGCCACCATTCCTAAGTTCCAGCCATTGCGAGTTTTATGGTGCTTGTTGTGTGACTACACACGACGAACCATCCTTTCCCACCCAATTTGCCTGTTACTTAGAAAATTAGTACCTTCATTGTTTGAAGAATCAATAACCCAAAGTTCATCGAAATCGGTTCAGCCAGTCTTCTGATACGGCCTTATAAAATCCTTCCTTTCACCATAAATACTTTTACGCAGTAGTCATTTTTCTTCTTTCATTTTCATCGCACACTTTTTCATGGGCTTGCGGGAGCTTATTTGACCCCCGAAACAAACTCTCATTTTATACATTCACTTATTTGTCTAATAACTTACTCATTTCTTCAGCGAAATTTGTATCAGCACTTCTCCCATGTATAGCTATATGCTCTACCTGTCACACTATTTTCAGCCTGATGTACAGACCTTAACGTATTTGAGAAAGACTATTACACATAACTTCATTAACTTGGACCCCCTTCAAATGATTTGCATGAAATTTCAGACACACAATCTAGCTATGTTGATGTATCATTCTTCAGTGAAAGTTTTAAAAAATTGCAGGCTTGAGTTTTTCAAAATTAAGTTTAATTTACAATACTGTGTGCTTTATATATACATATAATAAACCTAGCAAGTACACGTGGTGTCCAGTACTTCTCTGCTGCTTGCTAGTAATAACATTTGATTGTACTTCCAATATGCTAAACAAAAACACCCTGGGTGTAAAAAAAGTGCGAGGCCAATCAGAAGCAGCATTGCATGTAATAGGTATGCATGTGTGACCAAAAACTTTGATATCAGCTGCATGAGGCCAAGAAGTCACTTTTAACTACTTGAATGACATACAATAGTTTAAAGCATACTTTCACAACTATAATTGGCTTTGTCATTGGCCACCTTCATAATAATGATGGTGCAAAAAAGGGGGCCAAGTGACAAAGCCAAGCATAGTTGTGAAAATATGCTTTAAACTATTGTATGTCATTCAAGTAGTTAAATAGATTTTTGATAAGTAACTTCTTGGCCTCAGCTGATATCAAAGTTTTTGGTCACACAATACCTATTACAATGCTGCTTCTGATTGGCCTCGCACTTTTTTACACCCAAGGTGTTTTTGCTTAGCTATAGATAACTGTAGCTATACCATGTAGCTAGCAGGTTATTTTCAAGGGCACGAATGCTCAGTGCATGGTGCCATTATTCACAAGGAAATTTTTTGCGAATGCATGGCTCTTAATATATAACATTGCTACACTTAATTCAGCAAATTTTCACAGGAAAATTTCCCCCCTCGAAAAAACCTGCTCGTACGTAACTTTATAATGCGGCACATACCTAGCTAGCCATATATGCAGCTGTAATAGTAGTGCTGACCACCCGACCCCTATAGTAGTGATGTAGCTACTGAATCAATGTTGGCGGTATAAGTTGTTTCATTTGTAAAGCAAATTTAGCTACATGCATGATGTTTGGATGGGAAAGATTTGGTGAATTCATGATATTTTCTGTGCTATAAATAGCTATAGTTAGTTAGCTAGCAGCCAGCAGTGATACCATTGTGAAATTTTGACTATATTAACTATATAGCTATAGTTTTGATTTTAGACTTGCTGAGGAATTGATTTAGGCCTGCTACAACCTCATCTTACTGCATGCATGCATGCATGTGTGGATTCACTTGCTGTAACTTTGGTTCTCAGGAATATTTTTATTGATAACTTGTTCGTTCATCAGGTTGACATACCAAAACAACAATAGAAGAAACATTTTAAATATAGCTATAGCTGTACATATCAAGTAGCAATCATAGATACATATAGGTATATAGCTATGTACTATCCTGTTTGAGTTGATTGGTATAAACTATATAGCAACTAGTGATGTGTGATCAGGAGGCATAAAATTTTGAAATGACACTGCAAGCTTGGAACTATATAGCTAGCTTTAGTAAAGTATATAACTAGCTAGCTGCCTGCAACAGTTGGTTGTATGCATGCGTAAATGTCATGCCCCTCCCCTCCATTAACATGCATTGCCACAGATTTTCTGAGAGGACCTAATCTATGGTACAGCTGACACTGGTCAGCATCGCGACGCATCAGTCCGCACGCCCGTTACAAGGGGCTTCCCTGTGCCCCAACGTAGTCATGTGAGACGTATGTGGTAAATATGGCTTCTTTTAATGGCAAAGATTCGCGTTCGGAAACTAGTATTAGAGAATTACGAGATCGTGTCAAGGTGTACATTGACCAGAGCAAGGAGAAAAAACGTAATTTAAGAGAACGAACGGACAAGTTGACAGTTACACTTAAACAGGCAATAGACGAATTTTCAAATATTTCTAGTGAATACAGAGATTTACTGGATGATCAAAACGAAATTTTGGAATATATGCACGAGGAGCTATCCAAGCACGAAGCCGACGATGTAGTTGTCGATAAAGAGGAAAGTGTTCCACCCACACAAGTGGAGGGCTCGGAATCACCGGGAACGTCACGATGTTTTATTTCCACCGTTACCTCTCCAGCATCGCAGCCCCAAAATGAAAGAATACAGATGCAGAAAACGGATTCGTGCCCTTCTCATGTACAAAAAGTAGTGTATTCAAAAAGGAGGAAGAAGAAAAATCAGTTGACACTTCGTTCATCTGGCTCAAGTGCGTCCCCTTACTTGTCAAAACGTGACGTTGAAATCAGTGACGTTGAAATCAGTGATGAAGAGGCAACGCAGCTGAGTAAAGAAAATGTAGGAGTACAAATCATTGATGACTATCAAGATGGTCACAACAGAAAACAATTTTCTTGTCCTTATCAATTGGTTAATGGGCCGAACAATGAGCTGATCATCAGTGATCGAGACCACCATCAATTGGTAATGCTTGATGAGGGGTTACAGAGTTCATGTGTTTATGGAAAGATGGGCTTTGGTGAAGGAACTTTCTTTTTTCCCACTGGCCTAGCTGTAGATGCAGTAGAGTCGTGTTTATTTGTTGCCGATCGTAACAACATCATTCAGAAATTTAAAATAACCTATCCTGATGCTAACAAGTTTCCTTGTCAGTTTGAGTATGTAAAGAAATACGGGAGCAAAGGCAGCGAAAAAGGCGAGTTAAACTGTCCATGTGGCTTGGCATTCTCCAAGAAGGAATCAAGGTTATTCGTGTGTGATCAACAAAATCATCGTATACAAATATTCACTGAAGGGACAGCTGCATGTACTTTTGGAAAACGCGGTGATCATAATGGTGAATTTAACGAACCCCATTCCATTGCTATCAACAATAACGAAGATAAGTTGTTTGTTTCTGATCATGGCAATAACAGGGTTCAAGTTTTCACACTACAAGGTGAATTTATTCGGATTATATTTGACATCACCAATGCTCCCAACTGGCCCCAGCTGCAGTACCCTCGAGGCATCTATTGTACCCATGATGGTCGTGTATTAGTCAGTAGTACTCATACCAACTGTATTCTGGAGTTTGAAGAGGATGGCACTTACAAGTCAACTATGGAGGGTATTCACCAGCCTGGTGGGATAATCCTACACCATACTGGAGGTGTAGTTGTTACATGTACCGATACTAAGAAAATAATAGTACTTACTTAGATCAGCCTAGAAGCAATAAGCAATATAACAAAATATGTCAGAACGATTGTTTTGCAACACTGTCACATGTTTTTTACTTAGTCTACAATTATTTTTACATTTTGTAGCTATGGTACATTTGAATTTTACTAAGGTAACGGTAACGTTATGTGCTTAATAAATTGCAATTCATGTGATCATGTTAGTAATCACTGTCTCCATTATGCTGGCCCCCAACGTAAATTTCTCAAGTACATCGTCCCGTGGTTACACGGTAATAAGTATGTACTATACTGTATGTAAATTGTGACAGCGTCGAGCTCGAGATCACGCCTTCTCCCATGCATCTTGTCCTGCTTGTGGGCGATGTTATCCGAACACCGCCCTCTTATGCTGTATCACGTGATTTTCGTATTGAAACGGAAACCCTGATTCGCGTTAGACTCAACCTTGAAAGTAGCAGGAACCAACCTTGGTAGTGACCTTGTTGAAGGAAAGTGATGTTATTCTTAACCTAATACGGATATAGTCTAGTAAGTATTTTGGTCACTTGTATCATAGATATTTAACCATACGCGTTAAGTATGCTTGTATTGTGTAATTTTTACATCAACTCCTTACGACCTTAGTACGGTAGTATATAAATTAGACGCTTTAAAGATTCTGGTCGCGAATAAGGCACGTCCATAGTACTTCCAATGTCTCTTACTGAATGCGTGTGTGTGTATGTTTTTGGTTTAAATTGTCACTAACAACTTCAGTAACTAGGTGAACATTTTAATGATAGTACTAGCATTACTCGGTATGGTATAGGTGTATCCCGCCCAATAATTTCATAAATGTGTGAGGGTGTTAAATAATTGTGTATTGTGGCCTGTACAGTTTGGTTTCAGTCTTGGTTGAGATCTCGGTTTCAGTTTAGTTTTGGCGAGGGGAGTTTTGGCAGTGCTCCCATAGTACTTTCAATGTCTCTTACTGAATGCGTGTGTGTATGCTTTTGGTTTAAAATAGTCACTAACAACTTCAGTAACTAGGTGAACAAGGAACGTTTTAATGATAGTACTAGTATGATATAGGTGTATCCCGCCCAATAATTTCATGGGCGTTGAATAATGATTGTGTATTGTGGCCTGTACATTTGGTTTCAGTCTTGGTCGAGATCTCGGTTTCAGTTTAGTTTTGGCGAGGGGAGTTTTGGCAGTGCTGAACTGCTATACAGGGTGGTGGCTCAGAATAACAGTCTAGTGTAGTACGAAAACATATGGGACCATGACATGTATATAGTCATAGAAACACACACATTTTGGGTTACTACAAACAAACTGTGTGACCAGCTATTGTAGTGCATCATCATAAAAAGCAGAGGGTTTGAAATTTCAGATACAAAGAAATGATACATTATATCAGTATTATATCAGTATGTGGTCAAATTATAAGACGCCTTAGTCGTAAGGACACAATGTATATTATTGTTAGTATCTCGGTAAAGTAGCTACTGATATTAGTGATAGTATATACAATGTATTGTCATGATAATGAATAATGAAGAGAATATCATGATACTTGATGGTAGCTGAATTCAAAAAAATTACAATTCAAGCGGGACCACTACTTGATACTTGACTTGATACTCCAAGACGTTGTTTATACCCATAATTTTAAAATTGATTGTGGTACTGATCAAATGCAGCTACTATTCAAGGTGCGGCATTTAACTAAGTAAATACGGTATGTATTTCATAACAATATGAGTTTGCAACATCAGTAAAATATATTTTCATAACTTTGGTGCATGTATCATATAACGGGTTATTTTTGAAGGACTTTTATTTTTGAATTTTTCAAAGAGCACGCCTTCTATGAAAATAACATTCCACAATCAATCAGAATTCCTTTACCGTGTAGCCATCTTGTGTTTGGTGCTGCCAGCGTATTGTATAAATACTTTAAATATCCAGTTGCTAAGCTTCCCCATCCTAATGGACTATGGTCCTATGGTCAATGGTAGTACCTTCAAAGGCGATCTCAAAGGAAGCTGGTGAAGTGCTAAAAACAGGTATTTACCTTCAGTACAGCAAGCCCAGATAGCCATTGAAAATGGTCTTAAACCAAGCAGTTTAGATCTTGTCGAATAAAGGCAAACTCAACACTATTAGCTAGCACTACTACAAAAATTATCGTGCATGTGAGGAGATTTGTGATAATATCAATTATTACAATGATTACCCTCATGATATGTAACATGAAATTTTTGATATTGCCCATCCCTGGTTATCACCATGCCTCAATGTAGTGAGTCGTGTTAGTGCTACCAAATGTTAAGAGTTACTTATCATTACCGATTATTGTTTCCTTTACACAGTCTACTACATATACTATTACAGATGTACAAATGTTATACAATATGGATGGCTCGATTACATATTGAATTGCAATACTGCCTTATACTGGGAGTATAGGATTTCTGTATTAATAGAATAGCCATGACTGTGTGCTGCATAATTCATTATTGTTTCTCCTGTCAAGGTGTGATAAACCAGAAGTGTGGTTGAAGATGATGGGAGGATATTGGTTGGTGTTTTCACTGCTGTACTACACTGCTTACAGCCAGTACATGGGCCCAACATGTCATACGACTACTCATCAGTACACCATCATAGATATCAAGTCATCAGTTGCCCACAATGCTGAACTGCTCAACGGCACTTTGGCATTATCACTGAGTGATTGTATAGAGAGTTGTTGTGAGAGCGACCGGTGTGATATGGCTGTGTTTAACAACAATGGTACATCACGTGGCAACCGTAACTGCTACTTCATCCGGTGTGGAGTAGATGAGAATTGTCTGCTAGTAGGCCTATCTCACTTCACAACAGTGTCAGTAAAGAGAGGTAATCTTGTTGTATGGATATCTCATTGTGTAGTCAAAACTGCTAAGGACTCTAAGCAGCTTAGAGTTTGCAAAAAATCAACAAGAACAATTTCCATGCCCCTACCCACTGTTCCCCAAAACTCTTTCTATGATTCTAATATTTCAGGCATGACCATATGGATCAAAAATAGTGTATATAAATAATGAGCTGACCCTAGCATGAATAGAGTTCAAACAAGTTGATATTCTACCATCTAAAAACCAGGCGATGTGTAAATTAAACCACTGTTAATCAACTGCTATTCAGTGTATTGTAATAGTAATGCTAAACAAAAACACCCTGGGTGTAAAAAAGTGCGAGGCCAATCAGAAGCAGCATTGCAAATAGGTATGTGCGACCAAAAACTTTGATATCAGTTGAGGCCAAGAAAAAGGTGGCCAAGTGACAAAGCCAATCATAGTTGTGAAAATATGCTACAAGCTATTGTATGTCATTCAAGTAGCTAGTTAAAAAGATTTCTGATAAGTAATTTCTTGGCCTCAACTGATATCAAAGTTTTTGGTCGCACATACCTATTTGCAATGCTGCTTCTGATTGGCCTCGCACTTTTTTACACCCAGGGTGTTTTTGTTTAGCATATCACTACTTTTTTGGAAGTATAAACAGATGTTATTACTAGCAAGCAGCAGAGAAGTACTGCATGGGCATAACTTGTAGCTACTTGCCTAGCACACAATATTGCAAATTAAACTTTGAAGCTTAATTTTGAAAAACTCAAGCCCGAGATTTTTTTTAACTTTCACTACAGAGTGATACATCAATATAGATTGTGTATCTGAAAGTTTATGCAAATCATTCGAAGGGGGTCCAAGTTATGACAACTATCAACCTGCAGTGTAATAGTCCTTCTCAAATATATTCAAGTGTTTACTTCAGACTGATAATAGTATGACAGGTAGAGCATACATAGGAGAAGTGCTGATACAAATTTGGCTGAAATCCATGAAGAAATGAGTGAGTTATTAGACAAACAAGTGAATGTATAAAAAGAGAGTTTGAAAAAACTTCCGGGGTTCACGAAAGCTCCCGCAAGCCCACGAAAAAAGTGTGCGATGAAAATGAAAGAAAGAAAGAAAAAAATGACTGCCGCATAAAATTTTTTGTGGTCACAGGAAGGCATTTATAAGGCTATATCAGAAGAATGGCTGCATGGATGTCTATCAACTTCGGGATATTGATTCTTCAAACATTGAAGGTACTAATTTTCTAGTAAACGGGCGAATTGGGCGGGAAAGGATGGTTCGTCGTGCGTAGTCGCACAACGGGCACCATAAATCTCGCAATGGCTGGTACTTAGGAATGGTGGCGCCTATTTCCTCCATTCTCGGTTTGTTGATTCTATATAGTAAGAATGTTGTGGGTCGGTAATAACTAAGCGATAGCTTTAATGGCAGCTTAGCTAGAGCGTTTGCGAGTTTTAGGGCGGTGCTACGTGTAAATAACTCCCTACAGTGGTCACGTTGCTGCGCTTCTTCTTGGCCTCGCGACTCACTATCGTGAGTCTTGATTAATGACGTCACGAGTAAGTCATGTGAGCAAAGACTCATCACTAAGGGGCACATAGCAACGCATACAAATTTAATTCTATTGTTTAAACCGGCTTTATACTCCAGTACTTTAGTGATAAAACTTTGTAGTACAAAGCTGTTTTAAGCGAAATTCTTACTGTAACACTATAAGCTAGTCTTGTATTATAAGCTCTGCAACCCGCCCACTTTCAAAACTAAAGCGCTCCGTCTTGTTAGTAATGTACAGCTGTTCAAACGGCTTTTACTATGGAATGAACGGCTAACACTGCATTACCTTGTTCTTATTCAGCAGTAACTCACAACGCGCTTCATTACTAAGGCCCCGCCCATCAGTAATATTGATAACAAGTGTCATAGAAAAGCAGTAGGACTTATTTGATTGGTTATTCAGGCTTTGTTTCACGTAAATGGTTTTTAATAGCCTGGGGGGGCGGACACACACACACACACACACGAAAGCGATTTCAAGAAACCAGGCGTGCGCCTCTTAATTGTATGCTTCCCACATGACCATACAAATTGCATGCATGCATGCATGCATTCTCAGGCTTGCCCCTCGATGCTGTGTGCATCTGTCTAGTCATAAGATATTTGAAAACACTAGTAACACAGTGCTATGCCGTTCTGCTCTTTAGGGAAACCCTGCATGTGCTATTGTCACACCATCCAATGTGTACATGTAAGAAATGGTTATGATCATACACAGGAGCATATTGTAAACATCATAAGACCCTTTTAGTTTCATTGTTATCCTGATAGCATAACTACAGAGCATGAAATAAGGACTGAAAAGTGCTCGGACACATGTCAGCACAACATAAAATTTGTTCTGACATTTACCAAAAAATGATCTGACGTTAGTAGAAACTTATGCTATATATTTGGCTCGGACATGAATTGTACAGGTCAACACCAAAAATGGTTGGAAAATATCAGATGTCCGACTGTTATTTCATGCTCTGTGCTCTGTAACTTCAAATAATCCAAATAGAAATGTTTTGCTTGAATACTGAAATCACTAGTCCTTAACATTCCACTGTAGCTGGTTTTAGGCAAACCACATTTTTAAACTGACCAGTATGGTTCAGTGGGAGTTCCATATTTATGATTTTGCATAATTATTGGGAATTCTATTTCAAGGGGCAGTGTACCAATATTATTTATCTGAGCAAAGCCGTTTAACTTCATACATATAGGGATTCAAGTTACCACAGATTTTTCTTCATTCAATCGTTAAAGTTTGGGTTAAGTTAATAGTTCTGACTCACTGTCCACATGCTTAAAGCCTTCTTTCGGGTCGTGGGATAGTGTATATGATACAAGCTGCATAGTATCCAATAATGTCCACACAATTAATGATGGTAGAGATTAAAGCGGTGGCGATAAATTGCTGACTTGTACAGCTAGAGGGGCCACTATGGTCTGTATTAAGTTCTATAGGCTGCAGAAAGGGGGTGGGGCTATGAGGCTGAAGCCCCCTATTTTTACTGTCACTCCATAGAAATGTCCATACAAATGTGTCCCAAGAATGTAAATAGCCCCTCAGTTCTGAGTAGGTTCCTCCATCACAGGTATTGACCGTTCATTTCATAGTAAGAGGGGGTTTGCAGTTGTACATTATTATATAACAGACATACGTAATAAGTCCATATGTTGTGCTTTAGTTATAAAATTGAATGCAACATGTGCTTAACAATACATTTAAAAGGAGACTGCATGGCTTCTCTTCTGTGAATTTCAGCTTTGCATCGCTTTACAAAGTTCATCACTAAGACATGAGTGCAAAGCTTGCAATTTAAATTTGATCTCTATTCACATGACTTCCATGTCATGTCATTGTATTCATAGCTAGCAATATAAAATACATGGCTACTACTGTATGCTTAAACACATCCTGTTTGTGACTAGATAGCTATAGTTAATTTTTACTGTGCATACAGATGTTGAAATGATTACTCCTTTATCTGAGCTCACTAAAGCTCCTGATACAACTACTGAAACTCCTGATGATGTAACTGCCAAACCTACTGATGCAACTACCGAACCTACTAATGCAACTACTGAACCTACTGATGCAACTACTGAATCTACTGATGCAACTACTGAACCTACTGATGCAACTACTGAACCTACTGATGCAACTACCAAACCTACCGATGCAACTACTGAACCTACTGATGCAACACCTCCTACTGAAGCTGACCATACTACTACTACTACTACTACTACTACTACTACTACTACTACTACTGAAACAGTGATTTCCATACCAACTTTACCATCAAGCAACGAGAACATCAATAACACCATTGAAAGCACTAAATCACCTACGCCCCAAATTGTTAACAGCATACAACATGAAAGAACACTGATTGTATCTCACACTACATCTGTCATCGTTACTAGTACTACAGCTGCCACATCATCTAGTAGTACCTCTACTAGTAGTATCAGTAGTGCAACCAGCACAACTTTACCTACATCTACTGCAGCTGTTAAGACTACAGATAACAAAAAGATTATCCCAACATCAGCTGGTAACTCTGGGCCTGAGCAGGAGCCTAACTCTGATGATCGTCGGTTATGTGGAAATGCCGACTGTTCTCATAGTAAAGCTGCTGGTCTACTGGTAGCTTGTTTGTTAGTAGTTCTTCTCATAATAATGGTCATTGTAGTTGTAGTAAAGAAATCATGGGATCGTCATCGCAGCAAAAGGTACAAAAGAATTGACTATCTCATCGATGGAATGTATTCTTAAATTGAATTTTTATGTACTCCAAGTGTAAAACTATTATGCTTAAAATCCTCACCATATTATCAATGCCCTTTGTGTGTTTGAATAACTATCTATGGCTGCTTGTATTGCTATGTAGCTATAGTTAGAGTTGTGTGTTATGTTTTATCCACACTGTATTGTGATAGTGTAAGTGTTTCATAACACAGGGATGAAACAGCATGTGCTCGCTTTATGGTAATGCTAACTGCAGCTGGATGTTGAAACTACATGATAAATATCCAGGAAATATTTGAATGAGTTTAAAGTGTTACTAGTCACTATTGTGGTAGCTATTAGTTGTGTCATACCATCATATACGTAGGTACATAATTTTGCCTTGCTAGACTGGTTTTGTGCATGGAGCAGTACCCATCTCTGATAATCAACTTATCTACCTGGCAGCTTCTTTGGTGTGCATATGTAATGGCTGTATGCATGGCACTGTTTAATAACAAACATGATGTAATGTATCATGCCAGCGCTAGCCTGACATAACTAGATACAGTAGTCATATGAAATTGTTTACTAACAGTTAGCTATTAAACTAATTCTGTAAGACGCGTAGCCATTCATAAGCAACAACCATGCAATGACTGTTGGTGTATGTGTGTTTAATTAGTAATGGACCAACAGTAGTAGTTAGTATTGCTGTGTCCTGTGTGAAACTGTTTAATAAGAGTACCACTAGTGACAGCGGGAAGGAGGATGTTTATCGACATTCTATCCTAAGACTATAGTGGTCAAAGATATTTCATGGTAACTCAGAAATCAACTCAACAGTTTCTGCTTAACAAAGTACAGTCAAATACTCCAAACCAACTCAGTACTACTACAATAACAAGCTCAGTCACTCAGGTACAAACAGATTGTGTTTGTACATTCTACCATCTACCATTGATAGCAAAAACCTAAATAGGAAAAGGTGATGATTGTCTATGTTAAATTGCTTGGCCATTTAGTTAGGTGTGTTATGAGTCAACTTTAAAAGGAAGGATTTATATTTTTAAAGACGTGTCCTTAGCTATATACTACAACGCAGTTGTTCCTATTCCATAATTGACTGTTTTATTAGAATATATGACTTCAGCTATTATACACTAGTGTGTGTTTTATTAGAGTATTAGATTGCACTTATTCACAAAATTAAAGTAATAATATTACATGCTTACAGCTTCAACTAAACCCTATACATTACGTGAATTATTGTATTTGATCATGTTGTTTAGCATTTTGCTGTACTTCTATGACTCGTGTTTATGTACTGGCACAGACTCCTTGTAGCTATGTGTGTGGCTTGCACATACACTCCTGACAATAACAAGAAGTTTAAAAACAGTCTGCAGACCCAACAAATGTACAAACTGGGGTATCAGAAGAATGTTAGTGATGCATGGGTAGTGGCCTGAAAGATGTAACTAATTTGCTCTATTATCTAATATTTTTCAACTCTTAGCTAAATATATATAATATATCAGCCGGTGTGCATGAATAAGAGCCACCTAACAATGAAATGTGTAAACAGACCACTGGCAGCTATAGTTAAGCCATTGCTTTGTCACCAGAAAGCAGAAGAATTCATGGCCATTTTTTCTTTTAGAAATACAAGCTATAGGCCAAGCCATAATTTTGAGCATAACAGGATGGCAGTTAAAAGCATCACTTGAAACATAATGCTAGCATAATAGACTAGCTTTTTGCATGTATAAAGTACACCTTGCACACAGTTATTTTGTAGTGATCATTTTATGAAATTAATACAACGATAAAAGTGAAGAAAATATATATAGAAGTCATAATGTTGATCCTGATAACCGGAAGCATAAAAGCATACAAAGCATAGCTACTTGGCTCCAGTCTGTCCATAACCTATAAATAGAACCCATTTATGTGGTATAGCTACATAACTACAAGATTATGAGTATGGCTATTGTAATTTTACTAATGAATTTCACTTTCATGTGCTGGAGGAAGGTCTCTTAGCTCTGACATCACTGCAATGGAATAATAGTATCATTTGAGTCATCACATAATGAAGAAACTTGTAGATGTGTGTGTGTGTGTGTGTGTGTGTGTGTGTGTGTGTGTGTGTGTGTGTGTGTGTGTGTGTGTGTGTGTGTGTGTGTGTGTGTGTGTGTGTGTGTGTGTGTGTGTGTGTGTGTGTGTGTGTGTGTGTGTGTGTGTGTGTGTGTGTGTGTGTGTGTGTGTGTGTGTGTGTGTGTGTGTGTGTGTGTGTGTGTGTGTGTGTGTGTGTGTGTGTGTGTGTGTGTGTGTGTGTGTGTGTGTGTGTGTGTGTGTGTGTGTGTGTGTGTGTGTGTGTGTGTGTGTGTGTGTGTGTGTGTGTGTGTGTGTGTGTGTGTGTGTGTGTGTGTGTGTGTGTGTGTGTGTGTGTGTGTGTGTGTGTGTGTGTGTGTGTGTGTGTGTGTGTGTGTGTGTGTGTGTGTGTGTGTGTGTGTGTGTGTGTGTGTGTGTGTGTGTGTGTGTGTGTGTGTGTGTGTGTGTGTGTGTGTGTGTGTGTGTGTGTGTGTGTGTGTGTGTGTGTGTGTGTGTGTGTGTGTGTGTG
>OZ005750.1:932500-942500 GCA_963930835.1 Spongia lamella | reverse complement strand
GCACATGTGTATAGCTATGTCCAGTTTTACCCAGCAGTAATAGCTTATGAGGTATAGCTACTATATATCTGTTTTTGATTATGATCATCAACACATGTATAGTGAGCTACATTTTTGTTAATTTGTTTCCCTCTGCCTCATAGCTAGATAATTAGTATTTTCATTATATTAATTATTGGAATTATGATTTTAGCTACTGTATTTTGAGCTTTCAATTGATGTAATGCCTGTAAAGCTTACAGACCTTCATCCACCAGTTTATGATCGTGATCAGATGCATTAGACACTCCATTAGCTGGAGACCATATAAGTAGAGCTATAAATACCATTCAAGGGACATTGCTAAGTTAATAATAACTTTCTACCCGCATACCCACTACCTAGTAGTTAGCTACGTTGTCTGAGTTTTCCCTCTTGGGGACAGGAAACAAGGAATTAGTGAATTCTGATATTCTTCAATTATTAACTAGAGATAGCTGGCTAACTGGCTAGCTATACAGAGTATAGCAACAATTCTATATAGCAGCAGTCATTTAGAATGGTTCATTACAGCTGAGCAATAATTAGGATATAGTTAATATAGCTACATGGTTGCCTTTAATGTAGCTGTATGTACAGTTCATAGGGTGAGCTAACTTGAGTTACCAGTTGAGCATTGAGCAATTCCAGGAATTCTTCCATCTATTGTACTCATAGTTTTCACATGATTCTCTTGAATTACAATTACCTGGATTCCATAGCCTTACAAATAACCACAGTATATGCTATTTATTACATGCATAGCTGATTATTCACTTGAAATACAGCAATGTTGTTTGTTGCAATACTGTGTAAAATTAACAACATTAACTATATGGTTAAGCAGCTAACTTCGGAAATTTAAAGGATTTATGAGTAAAATTTCTGTACTTTTAAGCAAAATTTTGATTTTGTAGTATTGCGGATAGCTAGCTAGCTATAACTTAAATTTCTCCTAACATTCTCATATCCATATAGCTACTGGCATATTAGCTTGCCTCACATTTCCTGCACGTAGCTAGCTAGCTATGTAGCTACTTGTTATCAGGCAACATAATACACAGTGTTCATAACTACATGCAGCTATGTACTACGACTTAAAAATACTACACAGCTAGTACATACTGTGTACTGTACAGTGCTTATAAACAGCAATAGCTGTAGCTATAAGATGATCATGAGAATCCAAGCCAGCCTGTGGGCTAGCTAGATGGCTACATACGTGTTAAGATGAATCATAAGTGTTTTCAGTTTCTTAATAAAGTAGCTGCATGACATTCCAACAATCACAAAGAGCATTTCATATGGAATCAAGTTAGGTGTACCAGGTAGCATTATATGATTCCTTGTTTTTGTATTAAGCTATAGATGTTCTCAACTGTAATGCTGCATGCTGTTCACATCACTTTGTCTGATTGCAATAGTTGTCAACATATAGTTATACGTATAGATATTTGACTAGCTACTGCATGTATTAGACTGACTAACTATAGATAGGCCTCTAAACATTGCCACTAGTACTGTTAGCTATGTAGCTGGCTGCTTGATTTTACATTTCACACAACATTCAGGGGATGTTGTTGGGATATTGTGACTATAGTTAAAAGACAACCTCCTGTAGTTATTAAATCATTCCGCTAGCAATGATCAGACTTTTTATCGCTATAAGGGTTTAGAAAGATTGGTTCAGATGAGTCATATGTACCTTAATTGGCTATGCCATGCAACTATACACAGTCAAAGTAACTAGGTGGATGATTATTAACAAAGTTATATTTTCTATATTTTCACAATATACTGACCACACATCCTGAAACCATCCACATGTATAGCTGGTTGTGATGTCAAAGACCTTAAACAGCACATAGCTGGTTGTGATGTCAAAGACCTTAAACAGCACATAGCTGGTTGCAGCTATATAAAAGCCATTACTCAGTCAAGAGTGTGTTATTTGTCTCATAAGTGTGCAGTATGAAGGATCTCACTATTTCAGGATTACTGGTATTATCAGTATTGTTTTCTGCTCTGCTTGTGAATGGTGATGTCATCATGAGTGGTCATGATGAGATGATGGGCAATGACACTGTAGAGATAATATCATTGAACATATCACAATATTGTTTTGTGGATGACAACACAATCAGGATAAGCCTTAATACTACTGCTCTACTGAATATCATCGACACCCGTGAAGATGTGATAATGGCTACACCAGTTGCTAATAACACTGTGATCTTTACTGCTCCAACAAACGGCAGTAGATGTACAGACGATAGTCATGGCAATGAACTATCCCTTACACTGTATGCGATTCAGATGGTAATATACTCCATTACTGTATTGGCTGGCATCGGTAATATAACTCTACATCTGGTAGTAAAAGATCTACACACCGTATCCGGCATACTAATCACATTGCTTTGCATTATTGTTATTATCATAACCTTTATAGCGATGGGTAGTCTCACTAATACTTTCATAAATGACAGGACGGTGATATGTGTGGTGCTAATGAACTCCATATTTGTGATGTTGTTTGTTTATCAAGCAACTAAACTGACCATTCTTTATCAATTTGTCTGTCTCATGTATCGCAGTTACAAGTTGAAACCCAAAAAAGAAGAGAACATTAAGAAAAGAGTTGTCAAATATATTATATTCATCGTTGGGTCATCTAGTGTTTGCTATTTGTCATCACTGGGCATTGACGTAGCAGTCAATGGAAGAATATACAGTGGTATGGAGAGATATTGCCTTATCGATTCTGAACAAACTTTTTTACACGTGATGTTTTTGTATATAGAGTTTGGTGTGTTTATCGTATTGCAGTACGTAACATTTGCCATTGGACTAACACTTTACTTTCTAGTCACAAAAAACTGTTGTACAATGAAATCAACAAATTTTCGAGTTACCTTGGCCATGGTTGCCACAGTTGGAATTAATATTGTTCTACTGCTCACCCTCAAAAAGGCCAGTATTCCATTCAGTATTCTCATCCTTGCTGTCACTGGTGGTACCTTAGCAGAGCAAGTAATCCTACTGGCATTGTTTCTGTCATCAAATAAAGTTCTTCTTGCCTGCAAAAGTGCGTGTGCAAAGGATACGCAGATGAAAAAGGCTATACCACAATCAATGACTAATATGATCGAGCAGCAATCTAACATGGCCGAACAAGTATGATGACATGTAGATCACTTGTGGGACCATGACACAACCAACTAGCTATTAGCTAAAATCATTGTTATTGTTACATGAATATTTTGTATACATATTTTGTTAAATACTATGTAAAGTACCAGTGTAAACCTTTACAGTCATAATAAATTAATAGAAAAGAAAGTAGCCATGCTGATTAGAGTAAATACAAAACATGCATGGCTTTAAGAAAACTTGACTGTTGCCACATATTGAAAACTTTTGACAGGAGAAATAGTTGGCGCCTATGCAAATATTATTATTGTGGTTGAAATACACAAAATTTTACTACCTTGTGCAATTGCTGTACACAGTGTAGTCATGAATTAGTATTCTCTCTAGTTACAAGTGTTAGATCATGTTCTATAATTCCTGGCAGTGAAGCTACTTAGTAAACAGATTGTAATAGATACTCAGCAATATCAGTAGCCACAAGTCATGCTGACAAGTATATAAACACAAAATTGATAGGCACAAACACACTTGTCACTATGGCTGCAGTGTTAGTACTGTTGGTATTCTGTTTAGCATCAAGCAATGGGCGAGTGAGTGGTGCTGAGGATATACTCAACCTTACAGTCAGTGAGATGATAGATGATGAATCTGTTGAAGTAGTAACACTAAATAAATCTCAGTATTGTTTTGTTGATGTGAACACCATTAAAGTTGACAGTAACAAAACCACTGGCCATGGAAACATTATTAATGTAACTCATGAGGTCATCATAGCGGTTAGTGGCAATGACACTGTTTTTATGATTGCTCCAGTAAATGGAACCTGGTGTACAGAAAACAAAAATGAAGATGATTATTTTACCATCAAACTATACATAATTCAGGTTATAATTCTTGTTTGCATCGTGATTGCTGCTCTCAGTAATGTCATCCTACATCTGCTGTATAAAGATCTACGTACAGTACTGGGTATACTGGTCATGATACTGTGCACTTGTGTAACTTTAGCCGGAGTAATCTTGATAGGGAAAACTACATATAGAATTATCCATGGAGAAAATGAGAAGATAGTGTTGTGTGTAATCTTCCTGTATGCCCTGATGTTATTGTTATTCATCTACCAAGCAACAAAACTCACCATCCTTTATCATTTCGTTAGCCTCATGTACCAGAACTACAAGATGAGGTCAGCACAAGCAGATGATGATGCTAAACATTTCTTAGTAAAATACATTTTATTCATATTGGTATCTTCCATCCTGTGCTCTTTATCAATGGCAATGATTGACTTTGTCATCAATGGAGAAATGTTTAATGCAAAGGGCAGGTATTGTATACTTCAAACTGCCAACTTTGGTGGCATCTATGACAAAGTATTTCATGGAGAGATGGCAATATTCACGTTACTGGAAATTACATTATCCGTAATTGGATTTTTATTTTACTGCCTTGTCTCCAGAACATGCTTTCAAAAGAAGTCTACAAACATTAAAGTCACCGTTGTACTACTTACCATAATTGGAATTAATATAATCATAAATGTGATCTTAGGCATACTGGAATGTTCGATGGACATCATTCTTCCAGCTGTCACCAGCGGGACACTACTGGAGCAGATCATTCTGCTAATGCTCTTCTCATCATCAAATAAAGTTCATATTAACTGCTGTATACATGTATGAGCACTGATCAACACAATTAGTAACTTTAATTTAGTGTATGTTTTATAAATAGAATCTGCACTGTTTTATAAATAGAATCTGCTTTGTTTTATAAATACAATCCTTTTTAAATATCTTGTACTACAGAAAATACAGACATGCTTACAGACAATATTATATTAGTTTATTAAACATCTCTGATAACAATAAACAATCACATAGCTATTTGAGACTGTGAGGAAGGCTTATATGTGTGGATCAGAACTCCAGTGACTCCAAACACAACTGACATTAAATACAGTCGTCAGATGGATTGTCATTAAGTAAATAAGGTATGAATACTTGCACAGCATGACTACACCAGAAACTCATCATTATACTCTAATAAAACACACAACAGACTTGGTCTGTTTTCTGGTTCTTATAAAAATTGTGTAATGATAGGCCGAGTATACCGATCCCTCAACAACTTTTATACATATGTCCATATATGGCCATAGATGATAACAATAGTTCAGAATTACCAGCATCCAACCGGCTATAATATTTCATTCCAATTAGAGCTCACCATTTAACAGTTAAATAATTCAAACTAATATTTTGACAAATTATCAAATTTTGACAAAAGTTGTTTCAAGCCTCAATTCTATTTAATGTGTAATGCAAAGCCGTAAGATTTATTAAAAAATTGATGGAAAATTTTGTCAATTTTTTAATCATCAACATTTTATGCTATACAGTAGTACAAGTTGAGGTTGGTCTTCTTCATTCAATAGTTTATTTTAAGTTGATACTTCTGACTCCCTGTCCACATGCTGATATAAGCCTTCTTACGGGTCCCTAGTGGGATAGTGTTTTTGATTGTAGATATTGTTAGGCACCACTATTAACTTTAGTGTAAATTTACAGTGGCGGATTTAGGGGGGGCTAGGGGGGCTATAGCCCCCCCTCCTTGCAACCTCAAGGAACATTATGGACTCTATGTATTGATATAAAAATGCACTAAAACACATTAATTCTTGCATTAAGTATCATTTTTACACTTTACAAAATAAAATAACCTATACCCTCAGAGGGGTTGCACCCACCACACCCCTGGTTCAATTATACATGCATTTTATTAGCCCTTTTTAAAAAATCCATCAAATGTGCTCTAAATCCTTGATTTTGGTAGTTCAAAAACCAAATAGCCTATAGCTTCTGGGGGGCTGTGCCCCCCAGACCCCCTGCTTCAGAGATACACTTCTAGGTTCAGCCCCCTCCCTCAAAATATCCTAGATCCGCCCCTGATTTAATCCTCAAGTTTAAATTCTTAATGGGCAAGCTGGATTCATTATTACCTTCAATTTAGAGGTACAGTTAGTGAACTACATTTATACATAATTGCTACAATATGAATTGTATTAGACGATTATCAATGTGTCAAAATATTACAACCTACTGTATATAACCAGCACTTTGTATGCTACTATCAAGTACGAATACCCAAGTATATCGTGATAACTAAGCTAGGATATCATGATCACTAAGCTAGGATATCATGATAACTAAGCTAGGATATCATGATACCTAAGTTAGGATATCATGATATTGTGCTACACCAACTTAAGGTGGTATTCAATTGTACCATTTAAACACATGTGCAGATAAGAGGCAGTTACCCAGGTAACAAACACACAACTAACTATCCGGTATTCATTTGGCTAAGCTCTACAGAGAAAAATATAAGCATACAGTATATGCTTATGATTACGTAATGACAAAATTAGTTGATTTTGCTGATGAATTTGATGACATTTTGCCACAATCTTACACAACATACACACATTGCTATATTATTCTCTATCTATACAAAAATGAGCTCTTGATAATACAATTATATTTATATAATTACTACAATAATTGTGTATTTGTCAACTCTCTCTGCATAATTATAATTATATAATTGATGTAACGTTATTAGATACTGTATTGATGTCTATATTACAATATTATAATATTAATAATAATTACAATTATGACGACAAGAATGGATGAATGTTCAATGTTGTTGTTGTTGCAATGGGGAGCGCGACAGTTTGCCTATAACTCTTATGAGTGCTCCATTCTCGTCTTTTAGCCTCTGATTTTCGGACGATATATCTTGAAAACACTGAAAAGGCAACAAAGATATTTACAACGGGCAGCAAAATATGTTGTAAGTATCAATATGTACTTAGGCTACTACTATATTGAGAATAGCTGCTTCTATATTAGGAATAGATACTTCTATATTAGGAATAAGTCTTTACGATTTGTGAATGCATAGTTACCCAAAGAGACTACAGTTTTATTGCATGATTGGTGCTTTATACTGATTGTGGCAATGTATGTGCAAGATTTAAGAAGGCCACAGTCTGAGGCGGTTGCATTACAAAGCGGTGTGTTTATCTGTAACCGAAAAGGAAAAATAAAATGATTATATCACTCTTGCTGAGGTTATGAAAACAATTCCAGAAATAAGGTAATTACCATTATTGAAAGTGTAACATGTAACAAGTAATTGAATAATACCAACAAATAATTCTGAATAACTGCTGGAACAAAACCAAACAGTTTGTGTAACCTGACCTGCCCTCCTTGAATTAAGCATCAAATTGAGACACTTTGATTAAAATCAAACAAACTAAAACTCTTCCAAGTAAAATGACTCTAACCAGACATCGCAGTCTCATAAGCCACGAGGCTTGATACAGAGGTCCCGTGCATGCAGTTACTAAATATTGTTCTATTTAATGCTTCACTGTGCTGCAGTTGCACCGCTATTTTGTAACTGCATACACACACCCCTTTGCAACTCTGTCATATAATATATTAAACGTGAAATTGTACAAAAACTTACAAAGGACACAGCCTACAAGTCTAAAAACAATGCTGTTTATAAAATGCCTATAAACATGAAGTTGTTATATGTAAAACGTCACTAATATTACTACATCAGTATGCTCCAAAGAACAGCAACAAATGCCATGGTAACCGTGATAACAATGAGTAGCTGACGAACCTTTAACATGTCTTCTAATTCTTTTAATCTTGTCTGCAATCTTTCTTTTTCCTACAGGTGACAAGGCAAGACGACTTTATGACATAGTATACAGAGGCATGAAATAAGGAGTGAAAAATGTGCCCGGACGCATGTCAGCACAAGATAAAATGTGTTCTAACATTTACCAAAATCGATCAGACGTTAGTAGAAATGTGTACTGTAGTATTACATTGTGGCTCAGACATTTGTCAGATCAAACTGGGATTTGTACAGGTCAAAACCAAACGTGCTTGGAAAATGTCAAATGTATAACTGACATCTCATGCTCTGTATTGTACATCATATGGTGAGCAATAGGACAATTAATATAACAAGTGATTAAGAAGTTGGCATGAGAGGACTAAATCAAATTATATTCATTCTATGATATTCCATATTCTAAATACACACTATGACTTATTTGATGTTTTACTTTGTTAAATTATTACTAGTTTATTTAACTTTATGACCTGTAGCAACTTTCTTGTGATTTTAAGTAAAATTGTTTTCTTTGCACTTGTACAGGAATTTTTGAATATTATGCACCACAAATACCTGTAGTTATTACAACTATTCTGTATATTAGCATTTAGAATATTCCTAGGATTAAAGGTGTTGGAAAAGCCAAATTTGTTGTGAAGGTATAAGCATGCCATAGGAACTGGAGATGGTGACATAATGTCAGCTAAACAATATTATGTATCCATGATATAAACCTTTCCTGGTATAGTGACAATGATGTAGAAATACTGAGTTACAAGTACTCACCTTCTTCTCCTGCTCATAAGCACGAGATGTATCTTCTGATCTTCGCGTTAATTCCGCATTATTCTGGAACAATGATAACCAGTAACCATGGTAGCAATAACAATGATACCCAGTAACCATGGTAACAAGATACCTAATAAACCACACTGTGTCCAGTGACCATGTAGATGGACACTCTGTTGTTTATGCCATCACAAGTTAGAGGAGTGAAATACCTTCACAGTAAGACAAAACCTCGGACAATCATCTCCTTTAAACTTTAACATTACCATTTGAATTAATCTTTATAGTGTTAATGATTAAATAATGACGAGTTTTAACTTTATGGCCTGCCCAGGTGTGCACTATATAGATACACTATCTGAGAACACCCACAAGGCTAAAGGGAGGAAGGCAACACTAAAGGTTGCTATAGTAGTAATAAAACAAACAGCTGACAGATAATCCTCCAAGATGATTAGCTATGCAGTAACTAACAAGAACTCCATTGCCTGAAGTCTATTCCATTAGTGGTAAAAATTGAGTGAAGAAGTTCCATATTGGTTCTTTGATGAGAAATACTTAAACAAGGCTATTCACACTAATGCTGCAATGTTGTCACTATAAACCATTAGTGCCACACGCTCAACTATGGTTATTAATGCTGTGATGGGATATAATTCAACTGATTGGCTGCGGACTGTCAAACTATCGGATTAAACCCTCTGTTAGCAATTCTGTAGTGCATTAAGATGGTATCAGTTACCATATAGCCTAAAATTTTTGAGGGTGAAAATTTTCGTGGATTTTGAAAAATTTAGCCTTCAAAAATTTGTCCTACAGTATAACACTTCTGCAATCCACAAAAATTTTATCCACGATACTGCTAAATTCACCATTCCATAAAATGTAATCCTCAAAATTTTTAGGCTATACGGTATACTGTGTGTATAGCAGGGAATTTTTTGAGGACAATAAATTTTGCTGTTTTGTGGATCTTGCTCAATCCTCGAAAATTAATTCCTTGAAAACTTTTATTACAGTACATGTACAGCAATGATAGTCCTTGAAATTTAAGTCACAAAAAATCTTTTGAAGAGAGAGAAAACCTCAACTGTATGATACATCAGAATATATGTTGCTACAGATTATACCTTTTTAAGTTCATCGATCTTCACTGCTGCATGATAAAAATCATCATAAATTTTATCTTTTTTAGAACGCTCTTCTTCCAAAAGCTACAAAAGAAATATAACATAATCATATACTTCCTCAATTACCAGTGAATATATATATTCCTCAATATTACATTACATATTCAATTTGTGCACACTAATAAACAACATTAATAATGAGA